>RCUC01114698.1:0-51693 GCA_003697995.1 Taxidea taxus jeffersonii | reverse complement strand
GAAATGCCCAGTATTTCAAGGAGTTTGAATTTTACTTCAGGTGTGTAAATAGGAAGTCATCAGAGCAAGGGAGCGATTTTATCTGATTTCTGTCTTTCAAAAAGATCACTCTGGTAATCTGGTAACAATGTTTTGATCTGCTGGGGACCCTGCAGGGACTGTTCCACTTCTGAGGGCGCCGAAGGGCTTTCTGCTCCTCACAGCAATTCCCCAACTCAGCTGGCTATGAAATACACTTGAAATGGTAATTTGTGCTGGAACACCAGCAGGTGGTGTCCGCTTTTCTCAAGAAAACCAGTGACCTCTCCACTGCTGAGTCCACAGGCCCTTTCCAGGCCTCTCTCCTCCTCGGCCAGTCAGGAGCACCCAGCCCAGCTTTTCCCATGATCCTTTGCCATACCCTCTTCTCGTGGCTTCCAGGATACCACCTTTATTTGATTCCTGCTCCTTCCCCGTGCCCCAGCCTTTCTGACCAGTCCTTATTAGTCTCTTTTGTTTGTTTTAAAGATGTTATTTATTCATTTGAGAGAGAGAGGGAGAGCCTGAGCAGAGAGAGAGAGAGATCCGGGGGGTGGGGGGTGGGGGCGTGTACAGAGGGAGAAGCAGGCTTGCTGCCGAGCAGGGAGCTCAATGCAGGACTCCATCCCAGGACCCTGGGACCATGACCTTATCCAAAGGACGACGTTTAACACAATGAACCACCCAGGTGCCCTTCTTCCTAGTCTCATACTGGCTCTTCTCCCGTTCTCTTTCCGCTAAATGCTGGGGTGTTGCAGGGCTCAGTCCTTGGACGCTTCTCTTTTCTATGTGTTCATTCCTTAGACAATCTCATCCATTCTCATGGCTTTCGATCTGTCTAATAGCTAATGACTCTGAAATAGGAATCTTCAGTCAGGGTCACCTAGGTGGCTCAGTCAGCTCAGGTCATGATCCCAGCATCCTGGGATTGAGTTCCACCTCATGCTCCCTGCAGAGAGCCTGCTTCTCCCTCTGCCTGCCGCTCCTCCAGCCATTCCTATGATCTCTTCTCAGTTAATGGTGACTCCATTTTGCAACTGATCAGGCTAAGCACTGTGGTGTAATTCTTCGTGCCTCTCCCTCCCACCTCACATTCAACCTATCAGAAAACCCTGCAGCTTTACTCTCAAAATACATTGAATTCGGCCCCTTTTCACCACCCTCATTAATCCAAACCACCTCTCCCACCTGGCTACTTTAATAGCTTACTTACTGGTTTCCCTTCTTTGCCCCTAGCCTCTGTTCTCGACACATGGTGATCCTGTTAAAATAGAAGCTTAAATACGTATCTCAGATCATGCCATTTCACTGCTTAAATCTCTCCAATAGGTTCTCATCTCATTCAGAATAGGAACCATGGATTCCTTAAAAATGGGCTATTAGAGCCTACCTAATTGGCCCTGTCATCTCCCTGACCTCTGCTCTTTCCCTCATTGTTCATGCTGGCCTCATTGCTGTTTTTCAAACCCACTAGGCACATTTCTCCTTTGAGGTGTTTGCACTCAGTGCTTTCACTGTCTTCCTGCAAATGAGGCCTGCCCTGGGCTACTCTCTAAAATTTAAGGGGCGCCTGGGTGGCTCAGTGGGTTAAAGCCTCTGCCTTCGGCTCGGGTCATGATCTCAGGGTCCTGGGATCGAGCCCCGCATCGGGCCTCTCTGCTCAGCGGAGAGCCTGCTTCCCTTCCTCTCTCTGCCTACTTGTGATCTCTCTCTGTCAAATAAATAAATAAATAAAATCTTTTTTTCTTTTTAAGGATTTTATTTATTTATTTGTCAGATAGAGATAGAGCACAGGAGCGAGCACAGGCAGAGCGGCAGGCAGAGGCAGAGAGAGAAGCAGGCTCCCTGCTGAGCAAGGAGCCTGATGTGGGACTCGATCCCTGGATGCTGGGATCATGACCTGAGCCGAAGGCAGCCACTTAACCAACTGAGCCACCCAGGCGTCCCAATAAATAAAATCTTAAAAAAATAATAAAATAAAATTTAAGCTCCCCCCACGATTCTATATCCTTCTTCCCTGCTTTAGTTTTTCTCCTTGGCACTAACATACTATCTATTTTAGCTATTTATTTATTGTCTACCCTCCTCACTGGGAAGGAAATTTCACAAGGGCAGAGATTTTTTATCTATTTTGTTCTACTCTGTATCCCCAACACCTAGAATATTGCTTGGTACACAGGAAGCATGCATAAATATTTGTTGAATGAGATTTAACATATGCTTGGGTTAAAGGAGGCAGTTAAGTCTGGACACCCCTTATACAGAACACAAAAAGTAAAGGAATTCAATGTTTTTGTTTGTTTTTTAAAGATTTTATTTGTCAGAGAGAGAGCCCTCATTCACAAGCAGGGGGAGCGGCAGGCAGAGGGAGAAGTGGGCTCCCCGCTGAGCAAGGAGCCTGATGCAGTATGATGTGGGACTCTATCCCAGGACCCTGGGATCATGACCTGAGCCAAAGGCAGATGCTTAACCGACTGAGCCACCCAGGCGTCTCTAACATTTTTCTTATGTTTAAAAATTAAATTTATAAACACTATTCTTAAGGTTTCCTGAGCTCAGATGTCCTTGCCATGCAAATTCACAGGTGCTCAGGGTTCAGAGTCACTTGTGGACAAGTGCAATGCAAACTGTAGCCCAGGGTTCAGGCAGCACTGAGCTTGCTGACCTTGGTGCTATGGGTGGGGACTGCAAAGGTGGTGGTGTCCTAATGAGCAGACCACGGGCTTCTTCCTTTAGACTTTCTTGCCGCAGTGGACTCCTGGTTCAAAGTCTTGCTGCCCAAGTTATATCCATGGCTCTACCACAATGGGGGCAACATCATTAGCATTCAGGTACAAGTGGACTGGGCAAGAGGAAGGCGGTGCCAGGGGTCCTAACCTCTGCTGGAGAGCTGAGCTCCACTCCTCCTTTTCCCTGGCAGGTAGAAAATGAATACGGTAGCTACAGAGCCTGTGACTTCAGCTACATGAGGCACCTGGCTGGGCTCTTCCGTGCACTGCTAGGAGACAGGATCTTGCTCTTCACCACAGATGGGCCTGAAGGACTCAAATGTGGCTCCCTCCAGGGACTCTACACCACTGTGGATTTTGGCCCAGGTCTCCTGAGCGAGGGTGGAGTGGAGTCTGGGGACTGGGCCTATCTCTTCTATGCTCATCTCTCATCTTTGCCTCCTTTCTGCAGCTGACAACATGACCAAAATCTTTGGCCTACTGCGGAAGTATGAACCCCATGGGCCACTGGTGAGGAGCTGGAGAGGAGGGCAGTCAGAGCCGGAGTCAGGGTTGGGAATGGGTCGAGCTCAGTTCCCATCCCGCTTACAGCTCTTATCACTCCATGTTTTAGGTGAACTCCGAGTATTACACAGGCTGGCTGGATTACTGGGGCCAAAACCACTCCACACGGTCCATTTTGGCTGTGACCAAAGGCCTAGAAAGCATGCTGAAGCTGGGAGCCAGTGTGAACATGTAACTGGAGACACGGGGGCCAACATGAAGCCATTAACGGGGTGTTGGGGGATCAAAGCGATTCAGTGGGTCAGCTTTTGCCTTTCCTCCCACCTTCCCCCACTTCAGGTACATGTTCCACGGAGGCACCAACTTTGGATACTGGAATGGTGAGTCCGTGGGGTGCCTGGGGTGGAGGCAGGGAGGCATCAAGGAATTTGAATCCGAGGGCTGGGTACATTAGGAGGTCTAGAAACTGGATGTGGCCATCACTGCCCCCTCTGCGGCAAAATTCTCTGCGTGAATGTCTTTGCCTAGTGCCTATCATTTGAAAGACACTGAATTAAGGAAATTGGTTTGACCCCAGGTGCTGATGAGAAGGGACGCTTTCTTCCAATTACTACCAGCTATGACTACGATGCACCAATATCTGAAGCAGGGGACCCCACACCTAAGCTTTTTGCTCTTCGAAACGTCATCAGCGAGGTGCCCTACCACTTCATTAAGTGCCCGAGGCTCTTATTAATTTGGGGAAAGGGAGTACCTAAATTGTTTGTAATGGGATCCCATAAATCACTGGTGGTTGTCTGGGCCACGGAGCCCAAAGAACCGTTTCCCAGCTATGCAGATGGGACTACCTGGGAAGATAGACACAACCATGTGCAAAAGTACAGGATCTTCTTGATCCCTTGAAACCACTCCCTGGACCCCAGGTTGAGAACCCTATGCTAGGGTCTTGGAATAAGGGTTGTTTGTGTGGTTTTCCTATGGCTCCTGAGAGAATTTGGGCTCAGTTCCAGGAAATTCCCCTGGGACCTTTACCTCCCCCCAGCCCCAAGATGACGCTTGGACCTTTGACCTTGCAACCGGTAAGCTCTAATTCATCTTTTCTGATCCTACCTTTTGTTCTCTAAATGGTCCAGCCTATCCTGCCTTCTATTCTGGAACTTCCCTTTAATTCTAATACCTTCCCCTTCTTCTAATAGGATGGGGATTTGCTGGATTTCCTCGACTTCCTGTGTCCCCAAGGGCCCATCAGTTCAATCTTGCCAATGTCCTTTGAGGCTGTCAAACAGGTAAGGCAGAATCCCACATCCAGCAGGCATGGCAGCTTTCCTCAACAGCCATGGCCGAAGGTTTCTTCTGCCGCGCATCTTCCCCAGAGCGTCCTCTCTTCCCTCTCAGTTCATCTTAAATACTTCCTCTTCCATACCCAGGACCGTGGCTTTGTGCTATACCGGACCTATCTGACCTATACTGTGTCTGAGCCAACACAATTCTGGGTGCCTAACAATGGAGTCCATGACCGAGCCTATGTGATGGTAGATGGGGTAAGGACCTAATTCTAGGCTACCTCGTGAGCCCGTCTCTTCTCCTCCCCAGCATCCTTTAGCCTTAAGTTCCCTGTATCTGCCCTTTCCTGCTATCTACCCACATTTGCAGGGGGGCCTTGGATAAGCTGGGATGAGGAAGAATTTGACTGAGGCTAAGGTTCCAGAATGCATGGGTAACTGACAGATGGGCTACATTCTCTTTGCTCTCCAAATATGTGGGCTAATGTAGCTTCCTCTGTCATGGCCATGAGTTAGATGCTGAAGCCTTCCTCTCACAGCTCCTCTTATCTACAGGTGTTTCAGGGTGTTCTGGAACGAAGCATGAAACACCAACTATTTTTGATGGGGAAAGTAGGGGCCAAACTAGACATCTTACTGGAGAACATGGGGAGGCTCAGTTTCGGGTCTAACAGCAGTGACTTCAAGGTAAGCTAGTTTTTCACACCCCTTCTCCTCTGGACTCTTACTGACCAGACTCCCTTGGAAAAATAGGGGCCTAATGGAGGACAAATAAGAGCTTAATGAATGATGAGTTTTCATTTGCCTTCTTCGCAGGGCCTATTAGAGCCACCAGTTCTGGGGCAAACGGTCCTCAGCCAGTGGCTGATGTTCCCTCTGAACATTGATAAGCTTGTAAAGTGGTGGTTTCCCCTCCAGCTGAAGAAAAGGTCACATCCTCAAGTTCCCTCTGGCCCCACTTTCTACTCCACAACATTTCCAATTTTAGGAGAAGGCGGGGACACTTTTCTCTATCTACCTGGATGGACCAAGGTACTACTGACAGTGGGGTCAGAGTGATGACAGGAATATCATGGAAGGAGGGGGAGCAGAAATTATTCCCTATTAGAAACCCAAAAGGGAGGGGCACCTGGGTGGCTCAGTTGGTTGAGCATCTGACTCTTGATTTCAGCTAAGGGTGTGATATCAGGGTCATGGGATCAAACCCCCTGTGTCAGGCTCTACGCTTGGGATTCTCTTTCTCCCTCTGCCTCTCCCCGCTGCGCTCTCTCATTCTCACTCTCAAATAAATAAATCTTGAAAGAAAGAAAGAAAGAAAAAGAAAACCCCAAAAGCGGATGATTCTACCCCCTTGAGAGCTGACCCTTTTGTTTTCCACTCTCTCTTCTCTTTCCCAGGGCCAAGTCTGGATCAATGGGTTTAACCTGGGCCGGTACTGGACAAAGCGGGGGCCCCAAGAGACCCTCTACGTGCCAAGACCCCTGCTGTTTTCTAGGGGAGCCCTCAACAAAATCACACTGCTGGAGCTAGAAAACGTGCCACCTCAGCCCCAAATTCAGTTTCTGGATAGGCCTATCCTCAACAGCACCCTGCATAAGACATACATCTATTCCCTCTCAGCTGATATACAAGGTGCCCCTGAACCAATGGAGTTAAGCGGGCACTGAGAGAAAGGTAACGCTTGGACCTGGGACACGGAGTGGGCAGGATTCCTTGGTGTTGGCCACGATGACCTCAAGGAACCAAAGGCCACAAGGCCCAAATGCTAGTCCAAGTGCAGTTTCCTGGCCAAACTTTATTGTGATTAAAATTCCAGAGACAGTCCCAGCTCCACACCCCTCTGTGGCCCTGTCTTTGCCCGGGTTCCTGAGTGTCCTTCCTAATCTTCCAAATACTCCGTTTTCATGGGAAAGAAGAAACCTGGGGCTAGTGTGAATGCAGCCTCTCAGGGCCGAGCTGGCTCCAGGCGCAGCCATGAGAGATCAGGAAGAGGGCTTGGCGGCCTGGCAGCGGTGGTCCCGGAGGCAGCGTGTGGAGCAGAAAGAGAAGTCGAGATAGTGAAAGGGAGTGAGGCCCTGGAGGGATGTCCCACAACTCCAGCAGCGTCTGGACAAGAGGAAGACAGATGGTTGAACAGGTACCCCAGAAACTCTCTAATCTAGAGTCTCCCCACCTGTCTGGCCATTCCTGGTTTGGCTCTAGAGGGTTCCCAGAACATCTCCTGTCCCCCCAATGGCCTTTCTGAGTATGCTACAGCACTCAGTCTGCTCGCCCACTCCCAGCCTAGCCATCACGCCTGCCCCTGCACTTACGGAGCACTGAGGTCCACAGAGCCGGGGGTCCGCAGGGTGGGGATGCCCAGCTGGGCAGCCAGCCGCTGCTCTGCGGCCAGAGCCCTCTGAGGGAAAGAGAAGTCTTGTTAAGGACAAGCCTCCAGTGGTGGGCAGAGTGCCCAAGAAGGGATAGCTGCGTGCTGGGAATGGGTCAGACCTCTAAGGATATCAGGGCTGTGGAAGAGAGCAGCTCCGGCCTCACCTTCTCACGATCGCTGAGGGCGGCAAAGCGCTGCTGCTCTTCTCGCTCCCTCTCTTCCTGCTCCCGCTGCTTCCGCTGCTGTTCCTCCCTTTGCCTCCGGGCAGCCTTCTGCTCCCTTTTCCGCATAGCCTGCCGTGCCTCCATTTCGGGCGTCAGCGGCCCTGGCACCTGGAGGATTTCCGGGGAGGTGTAAGGTAAGGCCCATACAAACTGTCCTTCGGAAAACTCTAACAAAGTAGAAAAGATTTTAGCCTGGATCTAGGCCGCCTTCCTACTGTGCTGCTGCTTCCTTTTCCAGCTGACCTGAGCCTTGCTGTAATCGTAAGCATCTGGATTCTTCTCCATGAACCTTCGGAACTCATTACGCGTTGACCTGTCAGCTGCAACCGTATATGGTGGCCGGGCCCGGGAGTCCCTAGGTGCGAAGAGCCCCAAATATGGGTTCAGCTTGCCTCCCGAATCTCCCAACCTCACCCAAACAGATCAAGGGGAATTCTGTCAAGTAGCCAGTACCAACGTTAGCCTCCAGATGATTCTCTTTATACCCCAAAGGGCTCAGCTTGGAGACCCTTACTTACTGCACGGTAGGGTCGGCACCTGCCTCCAGCAGCAGGCGAACCACTGAGCCTCTCCCAGCTGCAGCTGCTGCATGCAGGAGGGTGAAGCCACTGGAGCCCCTGGGGGCACTGAGCAGAGACAGAACTCCAGGGTCTCTGGGGCCGGCAGCTAGCTGGAGTTTCAACATCCCAACATCTCCAGCTCGGCAAGCAGCTAGAAGCATGTCCCAGAGCTCTGACTGATCAGGGGTCTTGGCCTCATCCAGGGAAGGCCCCAAAGGGGCCACGTGTGCCTGGGCAGACTGTGAGAAGGCTTCATCTCCTGGAGGTTGCTGGGGAAGAGTCACGTGCCTCCCAGCTTCCAGGTCTCGGCTCCTCTCCTTATTCCTCTTCCTCCTCCTCCGCTTTGGCAGTACCTCAAACTCACGAAGATCCAGGGTCCCCACTGTCAACTCTACTAGCTCCAACTCTACCTGGAGGCTGTCCTCTCCCTCCGACCCTGAACCTAGGGAAAAATACGACATGTTGGGTCCACCCGAAGAAATACACAGGGTGGGCTGCCCCAGATGTATAAGAATGTACATAAAAAGAGAATCCAGATTATCTTGAAATGTAAAGAAGTATTTGTATTTTGTCACCCGAGATCAGGTAGCATGTCAAGAGCTGTATCCGTTAGTATCGCATGCAGAAATGAGGCTCAGCTCAGAAGGGAAAGACCCAGAAGCAGCTATAGAGGGTCAAGCATCCTTGGACTCTCCCCTCGAGCCGTGTTAGGATGGTACACAATGGGGAGAGTGGGGGGACAGTGACAGCCACGCAGGCTAAGAGTCTGTGGCGGGGAAAGGAGGCCTTAGCTCCAAACTACAGCATCTGGTGAGACAGCAAAATGTGAGATTTGTGCCACACAAGCATCTGTTTCACGTACTATTTCATGTTTTCTAAGTACTGGGGATACATCAGTGAACAAAAGCGAATGGAGGTCTGGAAAGGTCACTGACCCAGTCCCAGTAACTGCTACCAAGTGCCCCTTATTGTAACAACCTATGTGTTGTGTAAGGCTCATTATAAAGAGGGAAGCGACAGTAGATTTGACACTCCATTTCCAGGACAGACACCCAGAGAGAGAGTTGCCAGTTGCCAGATGGGACTCAAACCCTGTTTGGAAGATTCCTCATTCTGCCCAAGTGCCTCATTTTCATCACTGGAGACCTTTCTTTCTGCCTCGATAGCCTTCTTCCCCCCTCTCGTCTTCCAGTGTGTCTGAGGTGAGTCCAACCTGTCTGCCTCCCGGGGGTCCTCTCCTGCCATAAAACAAAAGATATTTCTCAAGTTGAGCTGAGCAGAAGCCAGCCCGGGTCTCTCTCAATGAAGTATACATGAGAACCCAAGGCCTGGGCTGGAAGGTACAGAAAAGTCTAGGGAGTCTAAGGATCTGAATCAGCAGCTCACCATGGACGTGCAAGGTGGTCAGCTTATGGAGCACACGCTGTAGCTCTCGGAAGGTGGGTCTGCGGGTAGGGAGGGGGATATCCCAAAGTCGGGGATCCTCCCGTTGCAGGGGTGCCCCAGGGCCTCCGAAGAACAGGGACCGGCCAGAGCGGGGAGCACGCAGCAATACGGTCCCAGCCTCCCCCAGTGCTTTGGCCCAGACTGGCCCTGCCAGCAGGTCACGAACATCCTAGAGAAGAGAGTAACTCAGCCCCATGTAGCTTCACTTGCTATTTCTAAATCTCCAACCAAAACACCGGCCCACAGATGATGTGTAAGGAATGGGAAGTACAAGACAATAGAGGGGAAGAAGAATGAGAGGATGAAGACTCCTGGGGAGCCATCCCTAGTCTACCTTCACCTTCCCAGAAATAATGAAGACTGGAGGATGCAGGCGTCAAGCTCCCCACCGTAACATTTGACGAAAGGGGACAAAAGGAGAAGAGCAGACCACCAAGTCTGAGACGCCTAACTCACCTTGTATAATGTGGCTTCATTATAGCGCCTCAGGTTGGCTCCGGCAGAGCGAGAAGCCCCACCTCGGGCATCCCGAATTCCCTGGGCTGTGCCCCGCTTGGCCCGCACTGTGTAGCGATGAAAGGTTTTGTGGGTCACCACGTCTCTTCTGTAGACAACACGGACCCAGTGCTGGCATCTGGCCCGTACGCCCAGGCTAACAGGACCCACTGCATCCTTATACCCCAGGCAGCACCCTCTCACCCCTGGAAAATGGCTCCAGCAAAGTGCCCAGCTGCAGCCATGAGCACCACGCAATGTCTGGGACCTCCGTTTTGCAGGTTGTGTAGGAGCAGTTCGGGTTCTTCTTGGGGCACCTGGAAGATAGAGGGAGAGCACAAACAAGCCCATGGCACTCACTGACAGGAAGAAACCCAGTGCCAGTGCTGAGTGTCTTAACACGCATGATCTCATTTCCTACAACCATCCTAAGGCTTGTCTCCCACTTTGCAGACAAGGAAATCTGAGGCTTGTAGAGTACAGGTACTTAAGATCAAGTGGTAGAACAATTCAAACCTAGATGGGTCTGTTTCCAAACTTAATTCCATTATGCCTGACCCCAGATTCAGGCCATGTCAATCCAAGACTGTGCTGTCAATGGTGAGACCCACATCCAACAGGAAGAAAAGTAGGAAATGGCCTGGGCTTAGGGGAGACCTAGGCTGAGTGTACAAACACTGTAGTTGCTACACAACCCACGCTGCCACTTGCCTGGTGAGGGCCTAGCACACAGCGATAGGCATAAAGAAACTGGCCCTGAGCGTTCTGGAAAAGAACCCGATGAGGGTGGAAGCCTTGGGGTCTGCTGGGCTTCTGAAACCCAGCCCTCTCCTCATCCAGTATCTGCAAGCCGTCCTCACTGGCTGAGTCTGAGTCCTCTGATCCTGAGATGCTGGAAAGATCTCCTGAAAACAACATGAGGTGCACAAGTTTGGTGTTCCATCTTTGGCCTTTCCTCAAGCTCCTAAGCTAGAGCCTTCTTCCACCCCCGTGTCCTACTCAACAAGTCCTACTGGCCATCACCTGTGGAGCTCTGCTTTTCAAAATCCAGGGCAGACAGGAGAGGCTTGTCCTTGAGACGCTGCTTTAGGTTAAACCGATGCCAGTCAAGCTTATAATGTTCCCTCTGGTAGGAGGCAAAGAAAGAGGCTGAATGTGGAAATACGCCCTAGCCTGGCCTTTGTGGTACCCAAGACCAGTGACAGAATTCCAGGAAATATGACCAGGTAATACCAACTGCCTTAGTCAAAACATGGACCTTTATTAATTAAAGACATGTCACATGTCTCCCTCTCCTCACACCCCAGGATACTTTTGCTTCCACCCCTTAGCTCTGCACCTGGCTTTCTACCTGTTCCTGGTGGTCGTGGAAGGTCTGGTCACACGTAGAACAAAATAACTTCTCTGAAATATCCAGGAGACCCTGGAGTGGCTTTCTTTCTGGGCTTGCTCTCTCCCCTGAACATAAACAAGGGAAGGGTAATTAGAGGGGGAAAGGGAGTCCAAATCTGCAGTACCTGGAATTACATTCAGGGTCTGGTATACAAAGGAGGATACAAAAGAAAAAGATGGCACATCCTTTCCTTCAAAGAATTATAACCTAGGAATCATGAGATAAACAGCAGAGTAGTCACTTTTCTCAATAAAGATATGTGAAACAGACATATATCAAACACCTTATATTAACTAAAGGGATTGTTTAGAGAAATCCTGTAGAAAATAATTTTGGGGGCACCTGGATGGCTCAGTGGGTTAAAGCCTCTGCCTTTGGCTCAGGTCATGATCTCAGGGTCCTGGGATTGAGTTCCACATCAGGCTCTCTGCTTGGCAGGAAGCCTGCTTCCTCCTCTCTCTCTGCCTACCTCTCTGCCTACTTGTGATCTCTCTCTGTTGAATAAATAAATAACATCTTAAAAAAATTTTTGGTAACGTTAAAATTATTTTTAACTGCAAAAACCACTTCCCAAACGCCCATTTTTTAAGCTTACATTTCCAATTACAGTGTGGTTTGTTTCAAACTTCAAGAAAAACAGCTAGAAACAAATTAAGGTTGCAAAAACACAAAAATCGTTTTACATGCATTAAGAACGACTGATTTGACTGGAAACCAATTAAATTTGGACTGCATCTAGGAATTTTGAAGTTTTTTTGCAGGCAATGCTATAAACATGACCAGACATAAGCAATGGCAAGAGGCTTGTTTGGAAACAATTCGGAGGGCCTGTGCGGGGAAACAACCCGGAGATTGAGGGAATTGAAGATAAATTTTATCCAGTAGAAAGAGATGTCAGCAAGGGCTCTTAAACCGGGGAATATCAATAAGAATGTGTTCCCTGGACGAGCAATAAGCTCTAGCCCGTCCCGGTCCTCGTGGGTCCTCCCCAAACCTTCCCAGATACCTGGACAGGAAGCCCGCAGAGCCTGGGCCAGAGCCTCCCCAGAAGGGCGGCTCACCAGGCTCACGCCCTGAAGGACCGGAGCATCCGCGCTGAGGTCAAAGAGGGAGACCAACACAGGAACCTGGGTTGCAGCTGAAACCGGCGACATGCCTGAGCAGAAATTCTTTAGGAGGACCTCCTGGAGCAGAAAGGGGGACAGAAACAGAGCTCCCCAGAGTGCGATCCTACCGCCCGGTCTCTTGCCTGCCTGACCTGGTCTCCCCACGCCGGAAGGCACCTCGGGCTTCAGTCTGGTACCAGGGGTCCGCTCTGGGGATTAATACGTGACCTCAGGCCGCTTTCTCAAACCCAGTCTCGAACCACATAGAGTGAAAGCGGGAAGTATCCAGCTCCCAAATCGAGTCCAGTAGAGCCAAAATCACTCAGGTGCCCTAAGCGACCGCTCTTCGATACCCCTGCGATGAACTCCAGCAATGACTAAACCGCGTGGACTCGTCCGCGCCCTCAGAAGCGGCACCAAAGGCCCCAGGGAGCCGAGCGGCACGCTCGTCTACAATTCCAAGCCCGGATTTCTGCAACACCACAACAATGTCGTCACTACGGAGCAGGGAAGAGGACAAACGGCGTCGCCCGCGCCTCAGCCCCGCCCCACATGGCGCGCACTATTGGTCCTCTGACGGTCCAAAACCTACCTTGAACCTTTAGTCCCGCCCCCGAAGCCGAGAATAGGCCGTCGTGTCTCCACCCCCCATGCTCATTGGCCAGGCTGACTGCGGGTGACAGTGAGTGGCAGGCGCCGGGCCTAGGGCTCCGGGTCCGGACGAACCCAGCGGAGCCGACCGAGCCCCTGGAGTCGTTCGGGTCACGGTTCCTGAGGTGAAACGTGAGATCGGTTACTGAACTCCCAAGGCCCGGGCCGGACCTGACGGGGGGGTTGCCCGCGGAGCCCTAAGTGAGCTCACGGCGAGTAACGGGGGGGAAGGGGCGCCGCGGGAGGGGCGAAGGCGCGCTGCCGGAATGTTTTGATGGCGGGGGCGCGCGGGCGGGGGCGCGCGCGGGCGTCGGGGCCGCGCGTGAGGTTGTCCGCTGTTGGGAGCGGAGCCCCTGGCCTGGTGCCGGGCAACCCTGGGGCGCTCTGAGCTCGGGTCCTGGCGGCTGGGTGTGGGGAGGCAACCCAGCCCACCTGGGCGATCCGCTGTCGGACTGGCTCGATTCTTCCACCATCCGCAGGAACCCCTGAGCCCAGGCCGGGCCAGCCAGGGCTCCATGAGCCTGGGTCCACACTGACCCGGTGAGTGGTGAGTTCCCCGGGGGCTTGGTCAGTTCCTTTGGACCCAGGGCTCTCTCTAACCCAGGGTGTCCCACTGGGGTCCGGCTGGGTCGTGTTCCACTGCCCGAGGGTCTGCACCGATTGGGTGAGTGCCGCGTAGACATGCCCGGCTCCGGGGACCTAGGGACCCCACAGTTCGCCCAGGATCTGGGTCTCCACTGACCCAGTCAGGATATCCCATCCAGCTATGCCTGCCTTTGGTGCTAGGAAAGCAGGGGAAGACGTTGACCAGGAAGGTCCTTTTCAGGAAAGACTCTTTTCTTGGGTTTTGGATTTGGGGCTTTGAGGACCCTGAGAGGCCTAATTTCAGGCGATGGAAGAACAGTCCAGAAGAGCTGCCTGACCTCGGGCCTGTACTGACTCAGTCTTGACAGGCTCAACAAGCTACTTCTTGGGATCCTAGGGTTGGATGAGTGGCCATGTATAGTAAACCAGAGGAAGTACAACTCGCCCAGTGCCTCTTCCCCAGTGCAGCCTCCCTGCCCCATGCTTGGCCTCCTCTCAGTGGAGGCTGGGTTGGTGGGAGGGCTGGGTTTCCCTCTCTCCCCACTCCCCTCTCTCTGGGGCCTGACACCTTCTCCTCCAGCAGCTGCGGAGCCCGGGCATCAAGGGCTGGAGTGAAGCAGACGCTGTCCATGGAGCTGGTAGGGCCATGTGCTTATCTCAAACCTTTGTTTACAAAGTGTTCCGGACTGCTAGTCTCTTGGGAGACCTGGGTTTCTCCTGGAGGGAGAGGGAAGTCCCCTTATCTCCACTGCATAGAAGATGAAACAGCCCTCCCTGCCCCGCCCAAAGCAGCAGAGTTTTGCTTTAGTCCAGCCAGACCTCAGTAGACGCTCAGGAAAGGCTTTGGGAAGGGCTGAGCTCCCAGACCCTGAGCTTACTGCTCTCCTTTGGTAACTACTCCTCTGCCTTTGAGCCTTTGAGAAGACTAGGAGTAGAGACCAAGCCCAGAGATTCTTTCTCACTCTTTCTGGTTCTACTAGGCAGGGTAGCAAACAAGTAGCCCCCGGGGTCTGAACCGGATCTCTTCATTACTGGCAGGTGGACAGAGTGGACAGGGGGCGGTGGTGATGGCGCAGTTCGACACTGAATACCAGCGCCTTGAGGCCTCCTACAGTGATTCACCCCCTGGGGAGGAGGACCTCCTGGTGCATGTCCCTGAGGGGAGTAAATGTGAGTTCTCTGACCCGACAACGGAGCCGGGGCCTGGGGAGAGAGCCGGTGGAGGAGCACTGAGGGAGCAAGGGGCTCCGTTTCCTTCAGGGCTCTGACATCTCTGCTCCTGTACCCACAGCACCCTGGCACCACATCGAAAACCTTGACCTCTTCTTCTCTCGAATATCCTTTGTGTCTCTGCGTTGGAGCTCTGGGACCCTCAGCCCCTCTCTAAGCCAGAGCCTGGATGGGAAGTTGGGGTGGGTTTGATTCTAATCCCCAGAAGGGAGATGGAACTTTTAAGGTTGAAAGAGGCTGGGGAAATAATGATCGTTATGGATAATGATAACCCTGTGTTTCCCAAGAGCTACGTGCCTTTCACTCGGTGGTGTTAGTTCATAAGGACCTTCTCTAAAGGAGATCTTTCTTTTTGATGGGACGCTAATAACTGTAATAATTAATATCTTTTGACTTAACTCTGTCAGCTCTGTGTTAAATACTTTCAGCTCATTATCTGATACCTAATAATCCTATGAGACAGGTGCTATTATTTCCAAAGTACCATTGCAGGCAAAAGTTGAGAGAGATTAAGTAACTTTGGCCAAAGTCACACAGCTAAAAAGTCACAGAGCCGGGAGTTAAGTTCGGGCACATGAGCCCCAAAGTCTGTGCTCCTAATTGTTGTCTCTATCAACCACATTTTTCTTAACAATTACACGTTTATAATCTACACCAGAAGAATGGCTTCACTTGCATGCTCATCGGGGAGATCTTTGAGCTCATGTAAGTCTAAGAAGGGATGGTGATGTGGGAAAGGACTGCATCTCAATCTTTCCTCTTCTTTAGCTCAGCCCTGGCACCTGCAGGTGCGGCTCAGTTCCTGGCTTGAAACCCTACAGACTAATTTTAGAGTTCAGGGACTAGGTGTGGCACCAAAATTTACAGTCTCATATTTTCTTTTCTTTTTTTTTTTTTTTTTTTTTTTTGATCTTCCAAATCCTCTCTCTTCCATGAGGAGAACTCAGGACTTGACTGTTTCATCAGAGCCTGGATGGAATGGGCGTGGTTCGGTCAGGAGGTCTCAGAGATGTGGGCCACTTAAGAAAAGTGTGTGTTTGGGGCGCCTGGATGGCTCAGTGGGTTAAGCCTCTGCCTTCAACTCAGGTCATGATCTCAGAGTCCTGGGATTGAGCTCCACATCGGGCTCTGTGCTCAGTGAGGAGCCTGCTTCCCCCTTTCTCTCTGCCTGCCTCTCTGCCTACTTGTGATCGATCTCTGTCTGCCAAAGAAAAGTGTGTGTTCTGCCTTAGTTACACCTAGGAAGGCGGAGCGGAACGCTTTCTAAAAAGAAAAGGCCATGTGGCCTTGCCAAAGGGTGGGATTGGGAAACCCTCCCTCAATCAGAAAAGACTGTAAACCCCCTTAGGGCTTCTAAATACTATCTCAAAAGGAAATCAAGGATTGGGTAGCAGAGAGCACAATCACAAGATCTTTGTGTGAGTCTAGTAAGTGGTGGCAGAGATTACTAAGCGGGGAGGAAAGCAGGCTAATTGTGTGATGCCCAAGGCTAAGAGGAAAAAGCAGGAGCTGGTTTGGACCTAAGAAAGTCCCAGGGGCTGAACAGCAGAGAGAGCCCACTGGGAGTTCTCCAGCCCCTGCGGGTCCCCAAAGGCTACTCTCTAATCTTGTTCTGCTGCTTCCAGACTCTTCCCTTTTCCCACACTATTTCACTGGTGCCTCTCTGACTCTTGGACTGTGGCCCCTCTTCCCGATCCCCCAGGCAGTTCCTCTTTGTGGTTGCCTTCACCACCTTCCTGGTCAGCTGTGTGGACTACGACATCCTCTTTGCCAACAAGATGGTGAACCATAGTCTTCACCCGACCGAGCCCGTCAAGGTCACTCTGCCAGATGCCTTTTTGCCCGCCCAAGTCTGTAGTGCCAGGTAAGGGCCTCAGAGGACCCCAGAGCCAGAGTTCCACCAATAGGTGGGGAATGGATTGGAGTGGGAGGCACATTCTCTCGAACACAGACTCGGCCTCAGCCTCGCCAGCCTTCAGAATAGCAGGACTCCTCAGGGGCCACTCCTCCCCTTCCTTCTCCCCTTCCTTTTCCCCAACAGGATTCAGGAAAATGGCTCCCTCATCACCATCCTGGTCATCGCAGGTGTGTTCTGGATCCATCGGCTTATCAAGTTCATCTACAACATTTGCTGCTACTGGGAGATCCACTCCTTCTACCTACATGCTCTGCGTATCCCCATGGTGAGACTGGGAAGTGGGGCTGTTAGCGCCATAGCCCAAGGTGCCTTCAGCGGCTGGGGCCCGGTGGGGCGGATGGCTGGGCCTCAGGCATCACCCTTGAGGCCTGGTGGGTCCAGGAGCCTCCACTTAAAGGCTCCCTCCAGCTCCACATGGGGTCTCACAGCTACTGCGGGGCGAGGAGGAGGAGTCCTGGGCCACAGGCCCACCTTCCCTGGTGGCCCTCTCTCCCGCCCTGCAGTCCGCCCTCCCCTACTGCACATGGCAGGAAGTACAGGCACGCATCGTGCAGACCCAGAAGGAGCACCAGATCTGCATCCATAAGCGCGAGCTGACTGAGCTGGACATCTACCACCGCATTCTCCGTTTCCAGAACTACATGGTCGCCCTGGTGAACAAGTCCCTCCTGCCTCTGCGCTTCCGCCTGCCGGGCCTGGGGGAGGCTGTCTTCTTCACCCGCGGCCTCAAGTACAACTTCGAGCTGATCCTCTTCTGGGGCCCTGGGTCTTTGTTTCTCAATGAATGGAGCCTCAAGGCTGAGTACAAACGTGGGGGGCAGCGGCTGGAGTTGGCCCAGCGCCTCAGCAACCGCATCCTATGGATTGGCATTGCCAACTTCCTGCTGTGCCCCCTCATCCTCATCTGGCAGATCCTCTACGCCTTCTTCAGCTACGCCGAGGTGCTGAAGCGGGAGCCTGGGGCCCTCGGGGCGCGCTGCTGGTCCCTCTATGGCCGCTGCTACCTCCGCCACTTCAACGAGCTGGAGCACGAGCTGCAGTCCCGCCTCAGCCGAGGCTACAAGCCCGCTTCCAAGTACATGAACTGCTTCCTGTCCCCGCTGCTGACGCTGCTGGCTAAGAATGGTGCCTTCTTCGCTGGCTCCATCCTGGCTGTGCTCATTGCCCTCACCATCTACGACGAAGACGTGTTGGCCGTGGAGCATGTCCTCACCACTGTCACGCTCCTGGGGGTCACCGTGACCGTGTGCAGGTGCGGGCCAGGGCGGGAGGTGGGGGGTGGGAGCAAGCAGACTAGTGGCCCCTGGGAGAGGCGGCCCTCTCACCGTGGCCCGGACTCCCGCAGGTCCTTTATCCCGGACCAGCACATGGTGTTCTGCCCTGAGCAGCTGCTCCGCGTGATCCTCGCACACATTCACTACATGCCTGACCACTGGCAGGGTAATGCCCACCGCTCGCAGACCCGGGACGAGTTTGCCCAGCTCTTCCAGTACAAGGCAGTGAGTGGAGTTGGGAGTTAGGGCCTGTTAGAGACTGGCTGATAGCTCGCTGGTGAGGGCTGGGATCCCGCCAGCTTTCTTGTGACCGCAGTCCCCTCCCTTTCAGGTGTTCATCTTGGAGGAACTGCTGAGTCCCATCGTCACGCCCCTCATCCTTATCTTCTGCCTGCGCCCACGGGCCCTGGAGATCATAGACTTCTTCCGCAATTTCACTGTGGAGGTTGTCGGTGTTGGGGATACCTGCTCGTTTGCTCAGATGGATGTTCGCCAGCACGGGCATCCCCAGGTACTGGGAGAGGATGGGCGCAGGTGGCCAGAGGTGATGCTGGGGCACACTGTGTCCTTGGGCAGACTGCAAAAAAGACACCCCTCTGAGCCAGCGCATTGCGAAAAGGCAGCCCTGTCTCAGGGTACACACCGTTTGGGGGACTAGGAGCTTGGGCTGGATTTTAGCCTTCAGCAGGCACATCTGGCCAGGTTTGCTTGAGAAAGTCACAAACCAAGCAACTCAGCCAGCACGCGACTGCTTCTGGGGCGGAGTCTGCCCCAGGGCCCTGGACGAGATGCGGCAGTCCTGCTCACGGTAGCCTTCCCTATACAGTGGCTGTCTGGTGGGCAGACAGAGGCCTCGGTGTACCAGCAAGCTGAGGATGGGAAGACAGAGCTGTCACTCATGCACTTCGCTATCACCAACCCCGGCTGGCAGCCGCCACGTGAAAGCACCGCCTTCCTCGGCTTCCTCAAGGAGCAGGTTCAGCGGGATGGAGCAGCTGCCAGCCTCGCCCAAGGGGGTCTGCTCCCTGAAAATGCTCTCTTTACGTCCATCCAGTCCTTACAATCTGAGTCTGAGGTGTGTCCCTGGGGACTGGGAGGTGACGGTAGGCACAGTGGACTCCTGGTGCTGGGAGTTGAGGAACAGGCCTGGGTCGGAAGGGCCTACCTACTTGGTCGGTTTCCTTCTGTCTATTCAGTCTGTGCCCTGGGGTCCTGACGTCCAGAATACCGAGGGACCTCGTGGCCTCCCTCCTGCTCTGGGAGCCCTACCCACCGCTTTCTTTTACAGCCACTGAGCCTTATTGCAAATGTTGTAGCCGGCTCATCCTGCCGGGGCCCCCCACTGCCCAGAGACCTACAGGGCTCCAGGCACAGGGCCGAAGTCGCCTCTGCCCTGCGCTCCTTTTCCCCTCTACACCCCGGTCAGGTGCCCACAGGCCGAGCTCCCAGCACCATGACAGGCTCTGGGTGAGTAGAGGTGGGCTGCAGTGGGAGGGCATGGCAGTAGTCCCCCTGGAGCCTCTGCGGGGCTCAGAAATGTTGATTGCCACTGTCTGTGTGTGCTGGTGGGACAGGCTGGACGCCAGGACAGCCAGCTCTGGGAGCAGTGTTTGGGAAGGACAGCTGCAGAGCCTGGTGCTGTCAGAGTATGCATCCACTGAGATGAGCCTGCATGCCCTCTACATGCACCAGGTGAGCCGGTGGGAAGGGTCAGAGCCCTGGAATCGAGGGGGCCGCCGACAGACATAGGGGTTTAGGCGTGGAAAAGCAAGACGTGGATTCGGAACCCTACTCTGTCGGTCCCCTTCTCTGATCTACATTCCCACATAGACGAGCTTATTGTCATCTGGGGCCTTTACACATTTGTTGTTTGCTTGCCAAGAGTCCACTTCCCTGAGCTAGGCAGATGGCTCCCTCCTTTATTCATGTGTCTGTTCTTACCTCTGCCGTGAGACTATCTGTGGCCACTCTGACCAAAGAGCCTCCCTTGGCCACCCTCCTGAATCTTCTCACCTTATTTTTCTTTGTAGCATTTATCTGACATATTTGCATTTTTTTCCTTTTGTTATCTTATTGCCTCTTAACTCCCTACCTCCACCCCCCAGCATATAAAGCCATACAGAGGCTGGGATTTTTGTCTATTTTGTTCACTGCTGTCTTCCCAGCATCTTGAAAGGGTGCCTGGCACTTTCTTACATGTGCAGCCAATTCATAATGGACTCAAATGTCTTCTCCAATGACTAGGTTCCAGGGATCTGCAGAGAATTTAACCTGTAAGATATCATATGTGTGGTACACACCGTTAATGTAGTTACTCTGGGTCCTTGATTCTCGGTGAGGTGGTAAAAATGGGACCTGGGGTATAGCAAGGTGGGGGGCAGCTGTTTCAGATATCCTATTCCCAACTAATGAGCTCCCCCAACCCCCCACCCCCACTTCTCAGCTCCACAAGCAGCAGGCCCAGGCCGAACCTGAGCGGCACGTTTGGCACCGCCGGGAGAGTGATGAGAGTGGGGAGAGCGCCCCTGAAGAGGGGGGAGAGGGTTCCCGGGCCTCCCAACCTATCCCCCGATCAGCCAGCTATCCCTGTGCTGCAGCCCGGCCTGGAGCACCTGAGACCACCGCCCTGCAGGGGGGCTTCCAGAGGCGCTACGGGGGTATCACAGGTATCAGCGCAAGTCCGGGAGGGTAGAGAGCCTTCAGGGAAAGGTGGCTTTTTGGGGGGCCTCTTGGGGAGGAAGGACATCAGAGCGATCAGGCCCAAAGAGACTGAGCCTCACCCCACCCCAAACAGCCCCAGAACCCTTCTCCGCATTTTTGTCTGTGCTCATTCTAAGAGTATGTTTACTTTGTGTCTCTAGATCCTGGCACAGTACCCCGGGCTCCCTCTCACTTCTCGCGGTTGCCCCTCGGAGGGTGGGCCGAAGACGGGCAGGCAGCCTCCAGGCACCCAGAGCCGGTGCCCGAGGAGGGCTCAGAGGATGAGCTTCCCCCTCAGGTGCACAAGGTAAGGACCAGACAACGACTACTACTGGAACTAGTAACTTCCAAGCCAAGATCAGAGCCTCCTGTGAAGGAAGGCAGACCTCTCCTACAGGGATACTCTTGGTCCCACTCCAAAATACACTCCCCTTTCTTGCCTCACCTTCTCTGAAATCTGAGGCTTGGTTTTCCCTACCCTTTCCTCCCCAGGAATCAAGCTTTCACTGAAGATTATCTCCACTGCTAATGCTTTTCTCTCCACAGGTGTAGACGAGGCTGAGGAAGGTCCCTATGTACCAGGATGGCGGCCACTGATGCCCGGCCATCCCATCCGCCTGCCATGGAGGGCTCCTCTGAGTGCTGCCTGGCTCCACGTGTGTGGTGTTTGTGTGTCTGTGCCTGGCCAAGGGAGATGCCAACGCTGGACTTTCCACAGCCCCAGGAGAGAAATGGGGGGCCTAGGAACCAAGGCGCACAGGACTCTAGCCTCATCCCCAGGCCCACCCTTGGCTCAGACAGAGTGTGGTGCTAGAAACTGGTCCCCAGCCCAGCCCCAGTACTGCCACCTTTGCACCCACCCCTGCAAGTCTCCAGAGGACCGCCCACCACAGAAGCTGCCAAGCAGGGAGTACCTGTGCCAACTGTGGAGTGGGGAGGTTGGGCCCCAGCCCTCAACCTCTGCAGCCTCCCTCCCCGACCCCAAACAGAAGAGCAGCTCGGGCTGTGGCGCTTACCTCACCCCCAGTTCTCTCCCAGTGCTGCAGCCTGCTCACCTCTCTCCCGCTTCCTGCACAGGACTGGCATGTGTGCCTCTCGCTCCCATTCTGTTGGCTTTGCTCCCATTCTGCTCAGCTTTTGCTTTGCATTGGTGTGGAGGCCCTGGCTCCCAGCTCGTCTCATGCTATCTTTTGACACTAAGAAGGAAGGTTTCTAAACTGGCAGGAGCAGGATGGAAATTCTTTGCTGCCCTCTCCCAACTTTTAGGATGGGCCACCGGGAGACAGGCCAACCTGGCTCTCATTGCTGCTTACCATACTCCTTACCGCCTGCACATAGGATGGACTGGGCTGGTTGTGCCCTCGGCTGTCTACCTCCCAGCAGGAGAGCTCTGGCCTGCCTCCCGCTGTCCCCAGAGCAGGGACAGAGGCGTGACAGGAGGCTTTCTCCCTAGGCTTTGAGCTGCCGCATTGCATGCTGGGATCGAGCTCCTACTTTCCTCTCTACCCCTCGCCCAGGTGTAGTCTGCTGCGGTTGTGGTGAACTGTGCCGCCCGAGCTCACAGCGGAAGGCGTAAGAACTGTGTACAGCTTGATAACCCTTAATAAAAAAGGGACTTTGACCAGGTTGCGGCTTGGTGTCTTGCACCTCTAGTTGTCTCTTCCTGCTAGGATTCTGGGAACAAGCAGAGTGGGATGTGTGTGATTTTTCCTGATGGCTGGGGACCCGGTAGGGCCCTGTAGGAAAGTGGAGCTGTGCCGTCACTCGGATATACCGAGTTAACCTAGCAGAAGGGTCATTCCTTAGCGGTGCTTCCGTGGAAGTCAAAGTCTCGGGCTGGGCGTGCGGTCAGATTGCGCGCCCTGAGCACGTGACCAAACCGACCCCGCCCCCGGAATCTTGCCTCTCCCGCGTGCACCCTCTCCCTCCCGCCCCTTCAGGGAGATTGACCAATGGGGGCCCTACGTGGGGCCTGGAGCCGCCCTGGTGGGCAGGGCTGCTGCGCAAGGGAGCTTCTCGCGGCAGACGTCCAGCATTCCTCCTGGCCGGGACTCGGCAAGAGGTTCCCGGGCTGCGAGCGAAGGGCGGACTGACGGGCGAAGACGGCGTGCGTGCCCTGCGTGAGTGCGTGGCGGCGGCGCGTGCGCGAAGAGTGGGTAGTGTGGCGGGGTCCACGTGTGTTCCTGCCCGATACCCCAGCAGCTTGGTGCCCCTCGGCTCCATGACCCGAAACACCCCAGCGTCCGCGCCCCGCCCCGAGCAGCCGGTCCCGTTTGCCCTTCCTGCAGTCCCCGCAGTCCCCGCAGTCCCCACAGTCTCGCCCGGCGGCCGCGCATCGCCATGGTGATCGTGGGCAACTACTGCGAGGCCGAGGGGCCTTTGGGTCCGGCCTGGGTGCAGGGTGGCCTGAGTCCCTGCTTCTTCTTCACTCTTTTGCCCTCGACACTTATGGCCCTGGGGGCTCTGGCCTTGGTGCTAGCCCTGCCATGCAAGCGCCGGGAGCGGCCTGCTGGAGCCCGCGATGTGTCCTGGAGCGCCGGGCCTCTTGTCGCTCCTTACATACTGCAGCTGCTTCTGGCCACACTTCAGGTGGCCCTGCCCCTAGCCAGCCTGGTTGGCCGGGTGGGCACTGCCAGGGGCGCCCCGTTGCCAGGCTACCTACTGCTGGCTTCCATACTGGGGACTCTGGCCAGCACCTGTGGCCTGGGGCTACTCGTGGTGGAACGTAACCAGGCCTGGCAGAAGCTAGCTATGGGCATCTGGATCGAGTTCAGGCACAGCTCGGGTCTCCTGCTCCTCTGGACTGTGGCATTTACAGCTGAAAACTTGGCCCTTGTGTCTTGGAACAGTCCGCTGTGGTGGTGGGCACGGGCAGACTTGGGCCAGCAGGTAAGGGACCTCTTGGGGAGAGGAGAATCATGAGTGGCAAGGGCTGGGAAGAAGGATGGTATGCCTGGGCACAATGTTCCACACTTTGGGATGCACCTAAGAAAGGGAAGAAGGGGGAGGCCTCCTGGCCTGGCTGCTGATAGCCAGCTGGTGGGGTGTGTCTGTGCTGAGTCACTCTAGATGTTTTTAAAGCTTCCCTGATGCTGGGCCCCTGACTTGGGTATGTGCCCTGTCCCAGTACCCAGCCCTGTTATAAGTGGTAACAATGGCATTTTTGGCCTTCTTTGATGCTCTCCGGACACATTTTATTCTAGGTTCAGTTTAGCCTGTGGGTGCTGCGGTATGTGGTCTCTGGAGGGCTTTTTATCCTGGGACTCTGGGCTCCTGGACTTCGCCCCCAGTCCTATGCCTTGAAAATTAATGAAGACGATCAAGATGTAGAGAGGAGCGAGGTATACATGGATTTCTGAATCTTAGGGTCTGTCTTACTTTCATTGCTTGTCCTCATTTTTTCCCACCATGGTATTTCTTTCCCACATCTCAGTTTGTGCCCTGTGAGCCTTTCTGACCTCATTGGGGATCACTTGTGGGTCTGAGATAGCTGGGAGCTGTAATCCCATACTTTTTCCCCAGAGGGGTTCGCCTAGGGCACTTCTTTTTTATTTCTGAGCCCCCCACCCCTATGTGTTTCACCATCCTAGGTTCAGTCAACAGAGGCACCACCACGATCTACATGGCAAGACCTGGGCAAGAAGCTCCGCCTACTGAGTGGCTACCTGTGGCCTCAAGGGAGCCCAGTTCTGCAGTTCATTGTGCTCATCTGCCTGGGGCTCATGGGCTTGGAACGGGGATTGAACGTGTTGGTCCCCATCTTCTATAGGGACATAGGTGAGGGGACGAAGAAGTGCCAGTTCAGTTCTCTGGTCCTTCATGGGCCACGTGCGGGGTGCAGGCCCTAACCTACAGAGGTGGGGCAGTGTTAGGAGCAGGAGGGTGAGAAAGGGGCTGTGGCTGGTTCCTGGAGCAGTTTCTCCTGAACAGAGTCCTCGGGGCCGGAAGTGGGCTCTGATTTACTGTCTCCGTAGTGAACTTGCTGACTGAGAAGGCCCCTTGGAGCTCCCTGGCCTGGACTGTTACCATCTATGTCATCCTCAAGTTCCTCCAGGGGGGTGGCACAGGCAGTACAGGTACGAGGGACCCTTCTGTCATCCTGGTTGGCATTGGCCTCTCCCCCTCTTCCTCCCCTAAGCACCCCTCCCCTGGCCCTTTGGTGGTCTCGGACCTTTCATCTGGGGTACTGGGCTGATGGCGTTTGGCCCCCCAGCTCTACCGAGGCCTCCCCCGTCCCTCCCTAGGCTTCGTGAGCAACCTGCGCACGTTCCTGTGGATTCGGGTGCAGCAGTTCACGTCACGGCAGGTGGAGCTGCGCCTCTTCTCCCACCTGCACGAGCTGTCCCTGCGCTGGCACCTGGGGCGCCGCACCGGGGAGGTGCTGCGGATTGTGGACCGGGGCACGTCCAGTGTCACGGGGCTGCTCAGGTGCCAGGCCGGCGGAAACAGAGTGAGGGGTGGCGGGGCTGGAGGAGCAGGCTTGAAGAGGGCTGGCTGGAGAAAGCACCCAGCTTCAGCTGCCTCTCTGTCCTCCTTTTTTATCCTTTTTTTTTTTAACTCTAAGAGAAACATAGGCATGCTATCAAAGTAACACAAGTAAATGGAGCAAGTATCTTATATATAAATTCTGCCCCCTCTTCCAGAGGTTCCCACCCCATCTAGGATGTTGGGTTCTGCTTTTGATACATTGACATACGTATGTGCATAGCCTCACAGCCCTAACGGTACGGGGGAGGGTTTTCCCAAAATGCGTGGGATCACGACATAGGTGTCGTTCTCAGAATTGCCTTATCAACAAAACGGCAGGAGATCTATTCCTGCCCTGCATGAAGAGCCTCCTTGTTCATAACTGACCCAGTGCATCCTGTCCTTGGGGCCTGCTACCCGTTTATTTAGCCGTCCACCCCTTGAGGGGCAATTCAGCTTGCTTCTACTCTGCCGTCACTGAGAAACAAAACACCACACGGAAACTCCCGGGGGCAGAGCTGCTGGCTCTCAGCCCCTAAACCTTCCTTTATCGCCTGACTTGCCTCCTTAGCTACCTGGTGTTCAACATCCTCCCCACACTGGCTGACATCACCATCGGCATCATCTACTTCAGCATGTTCTTCAACGCCTGGTTTGGCCTCATTGTGTTCCTCTGCATGAGTCTTTACCTCAGTGAGTGCTGCCAGGGGGAAATGTCTCCCCGAAATGCTCCAGGGACTTCTTAGGTGTGAGCCCTGCCCCTACTCAGCTGGCCCAGCGAGGGGAGGCTGTAGATGAGTGGACTCAAATAAACTCCAGCTGCTCTCTAGCACGACGGACTGGCCTCCTCGGCCAGGGGAACCATAGCTCAGCCTGGACAGAGGGCCGGGGAAGGGCATCCTGGTCACCTTGTGAGTTCACGTCACAGAGAAACCTCATCTGTGTAACCATATGCAGCCGGCCCCCGATTGCATTTTCACACACAAGGCCTTGTGCAGGTTGCATGGGTGTCTTGGGCACAGCCCTTTCCCTCAGGGAGCTAGGGCTCTCTCCCTTCGGTACCTGGGTCCCTGGTCACCGTTTGGGTGTATGTGGCAGGTGACAGACATCCCCCTGTGGTCTCCATTGTTGGGAGTGACACCTCACTCTCTTCTTCCCCTTCCTCCCTCTCTTGTCACTCTACAGTTGTGACCATTGTGGTCACCGAGTGGAGAACGAAGTTTCGACGTGCCATGAACACACAGGAGAATGCTACCCGGGCCCGAGCTGTGGATTCTTTGCTAAACTTTGAGACGGTAATGAAGGCCTTGCTGATATTAGTGTGAGGCATGGAGGTGTGGGCCATCGGGGCTGCCACGGGACCCGGGGTAGGGGTGCGCAGTGGGGAGGGAGTGATGTTTCAAATGAGGACAGACAAACACCCAGCTGGCTCAGTTGGAAGAGCATGCAACTCAGTCTCGGGGTTGTGAGTTTGACCCGCACATTGGGTGTAGAGAGTACTTAAATACAAGTAAAGGTTTAAAAAAATAAAATATAAAATGAGGAAGGAGGCAGTGGGAATGTACAGGAAACGATCCAGGCTGCAGGCTGTGTTCAGGCAGCAGCCATGTCTCACAAGGGCGCTTGACTTCGTCAGGTGAAGTATTACAACGCGGAGGGTTATGAAGTGGACCGCTATCGCGAGGCCATCCTCAAGTACCAGGTGAGGATACCCGCTGGACGCCTGCTGAGAGCAGCGGGCCCAGCCACACGGAATTGCCATGGCCAAGAGGAGGACAGCTTTGGGCTGAGAAAGTGAGGTCGAAGTTGCCTGGGCTCAGTTTGGATTCGGTGAGAGTGCATATGTGACATTCCACCTCCCCCCGAACCCCCATGTCATCGCCCCAGGATCTGGAGTGGAAGTCAACCGCTTCACTGGTTCTACTGAATCAGACCCAGAACCTGGTGATCGGGCTCGGGCTCCTCGCTGGCTCCCTGCTTTGTGCGTACTTTGTCAGCGAGCAGAAGCTACAGGTGAGGGCACTGTGCTGGGGACAGGGAAGAGAGGCCTGGGGCCTGTGTCTGGGCCCTCAGGTGCCCGGGTGGGAAGCGGTCAGGGGGACAGCCCGTAGGCGTCCTGTGACCCTGTCCTCCCCCTTGGATCTCCGCAGGTCGGGGACTTTGTGCTGTTCGGCACCTACATCATCCAGCTGTACATGCCGCTCAACTGGTTCGGCACCTACTACAGGTAACTGACCCCCAACCCTGCCCCATCCGAGGCACGTGCTCATATCCCTCGCTTCTCAGAGGGGCCCCACCCGGTGCTGTTCTTGCAGGATGATCCAGACGAACTTCATCGACATGGAGAACATGTTCGACCTGCTGAAAGAAAAGCCAGAAGTGAGTGAAATGCAGGGAGTGGGGCGTGCGGGACATGGGGGGGTCTGGGTGGTGGCCCGGTGTCTTGGGGATACCAGACCTGTGGTGGCAGCACGCACGGGTGGCACTCTCCTAGGTGAAGGACCTGCCTGGAGCAGGGCCCCTGCGCTTCCAGAGGGGCCAGATTGAGTTTGAGAACGTTCACTTCAGCTACTCCAGTGGGTGAGCTTCCCTTCTTCCACCTCCCAGCCTCTCTCCGTCGTCCGTTCACAATGGAGCCATCCTTAAAGATGAGGATCCAATTTGGCTTCTCACCCACCATGGCCTAGAAAGGAAGCCTGAGCCGGGGAGGGGCAGGGCCCAGGAGTAGCTCTGCCGGTAGAAGGGGTCACTGGGAGTGCCGCAGGCCTGCTGACCATGCCCACCTTTCCTTGCAGGCGAGAGACCCTGCAGGACGTGTCCTTCACCGTCATGCCCGGACAGACACTGGCCCTGGTGAGAGAAGACCTGGGTGTTGGCCCAGACTCCTTGAGTTTCCCTACTCCGGTGCTTCTGGAAGTTTGTGAGCCAGGCAGTGGAGTCTGAATCCTATCACGCAGGCCACAGGGTTGAACATAGCAGCCTCTGTCGACACTGGCGGCTTCTTGGACAGTAAGCCTTAAGAGCCAGCAGGCCTGAAAATGTCTTCCCTCTGTTTCCACTGCGCCAGGTGGGCCCGTCGGGAGCCGGGAAGAGCACGGTGTTGCGCCTGCTGTTTCGCTTCTACGACATCAGCTCTGGCTGCATCCGAATTGACGGGCAGGACATCTCCCAGGTAGGGCTCCCAGGGAGAAGACTGTGATTTAGGGGCCTGTGTGTGAAAGGGCACTCTGGGGAGTGCTGGCCACTGTCCAAGGAGAGAGGATGTCACCCCTGCAAAAAGCTGCAGCTAGAGCCCTTGGCCTTCCTCGTGTTGTGTGACCTCCCCAAGTAAGGGAGTCCGGGCACACAGAGCATCTTGTTTCTTCATAGACAGAGAAACAGACTCAGGGAGGTTGAGGGATTGGCCCACACAGGTAGGATCTGGGGCGGTGGTGGCAGGGTTCCTGGACCCCCTCCCATGTGCTTCCCCTCCTGCCACCCCAACCCCCGCTACCTCCAGGCCAGAGGGTGGGTGTGGGGCAGTCTCACAGCCTGGGACATGTGGTCTCTTGGCTCCAGGTGACCCAGATCTCCCTCCGGTCTCACATTGGAGTCGTGCCCCAGGACACTGTCCTCTTCAATGACACCATCGCCAACAACATCCGCTATGGCTGCCTCACCGCTGGTGACGAGGAGGTGATGGCGGCTGCTCAGGCTGCCGGCATCCATGAGGCCATCCTGACTTTCCCTGAAGGTGAGTTCCCCTGCAGAGAGGGCCCCTCCGCTGCCTGATTCAGCCCTACTTCTCCTTCTGATCTCTGCTCCATCCCTTCCTGCTCATGTGGTCACAGAACCAAATGTAGCCTGTGTGACTTGAGGGAGGTGGGCGATGTTCACAGGATACGAGACGCAGGTGGGCGAGCGGGGACTCAAGCTGAGTGGGGGAGAGAAGCAGCGCATTGCCATTGCTCGAACCATCCTCAAGGCTCCAGACATCATTCTGCTGGATGAGGTGAGGGCCCAAGGCTGCCTGTTCCCCTCTTCCTCCCTTGCCTGGGCCCAGGCCGCTGCTATGGGGCAGTGTCCCATTGCAGGTAGATAGCGTGAATCCCTGCTTCATAAAGACCTCTTACAGTTCTCAAATGCAGAGAAGGTCCTTATTGATTCCAAAGGTTTCAGCTAACAGCTTGTATCCTCCTTCTATGGGGATTTTGGGAGGCAGGGCCAGGTTTACCCAGATCCTCTCTGTAGGCAACATCCGCACTGGATACATCTAACGAGAGAGCCATCCAGGCTTCTCTGGCCAAAGTCTGCACCAATCGCACCACCATCGTAGTGGCACACAGGTATGGGACCTGGGTGGTGGGTGGCAGGTGGCCACCTGTGTTGTGCACTGCCTAACTCAACTCTTATTCCTCAGGCTCTCAACTGTGGTCGATGCTGACCAGATCCTCGTCTTTAAGGATGGCTGCATTGTGGAGCGAGGACGGTAAGGAAGCCCGCACGATGAACAGGGCAGGGCCTCTGAACGGGGCCCGAGGAAAAGATGAAATCCCAGGAGTGTTCCAGAGGGATCCCCCAAGCCGATCCCTCTTCTCTCTGTGGGCCGGAGGTGAGGACTTTTAGGGTTAAGCAGGTAGTAGGGACTTGTACTTTCTTCCTCACCCCAGGCACGAGGCTCTGTTGTCCCGAGGTGGCATGTACGCAGAAATGTGGCAGCTGCAGCAGCGGGGACAGGAAGAAGTTTCTGAGGACACCAGACCCCCAGAGTGAGGCCAGTGACTAAAGCTGAGGCCACATCCCTTCCAAAGGAGAACTCAGAGGGGAAGAAGATGTATCCCTTCTCCTGGCACATTTCATCCCAGTGAAGGGGTATGGTGCTAGCCATAGCAGAGGAAAAAGAACCTTTCAGAAAAGCACTTTTTGGGGAAATAAAAGTGTGGACCATGCTAGGATCCTTGTGACTCTGGTGTGGGGTACTCTGGGGGGGCCTCTACCCTTAGGTCAGGGGAGCATTCTTGATGGGACTCCTCTGGTTTCGGTTGGAAAGAGAAAGAAACACGCCACCTGGAGGTCTTAGTGACTGCCAAGATCCTTTATTCCTTCCAGGCCCCTCCTTGCCCCCTACACATGGGGGCAGCCTCAGTGTAAAGGGGATGACAAAATGCAGGGGGCTGTATGGGGCCTGGCCAGCATTCGCCAAGGGCCCACCCACCGGACATTTCTAGCTGCTCTCTGCCGAGCAACTGGAGAGGCCAGCAGGGCCTTCTGCAGGCTCGGCTCCACATGCTGCTCCTCCTGACGCTCCCTGGAGGTGGCCTCCTCATCTTCACTCCTGGCTGCTCCCAGCCTCCTCTCCCTGTGTACCCTAGAGGTGTGGGGGCCAGAGTCCTCCTCAGCTGAGCCTCCCTCCCCAAGCCCAGGGCCCTAGCACAGGCTGCAGTTGGACGGCTTCAAGCTGCGGCTCTGGGCCTGGAGCAAGGAAAGGGGAAGGAAGGGAAGAAAGGGCATGGTGTCAAGGAAAGGAGGGCTAGTCCTCACTTCAGAGCCCAGTGTGGGCTGGAGTCACACCAAAAACGAAAGGATAACCACCATTTCCAAACTCTCTATCGCTTGAAGAAAGCCACCCCCACCTTCCCTCCCGACCAGGCCCTGAGCTCTCCCCAGTCCTCATACCTGCTGCCGTCGGTATTCTGCCTCGCTGGCCGACAGGGCCTGTGCTAAAGCTAAGTCTTCTTCCTCCTGAGAACTGGGAGGGAGCAACAGTGCAAGTTGGATGACAGTAATATATAAAACGCGAGCATCTGATCTGTTAGTGTCCCTGTGCTGAGTGCTTCTGAGTATTCTCTCAGTCTTCACGTGACCCTACAAGGTAGGTAGTAGTTCTGTCCCATTTTAGAGAAAATCAAGAACCTTTATGGGTTCAATAACTTGTCAAAGGTCATAGAATTAAAAAGCAGAATTTTGAGTCCAAGTTCTTAATTATTACTTTATGTGGGGTTGGAATGGTCCCACCACCATCCCTCCAAACTGAGCCTTTGCCCACATCCCACCCTCTTTCACCAGAGGAGGCACCTTGGGGCCTGGGGTTTGGTCTCTGCCAGGGACAGTTCCAGGGCTCTTTGCAGAGCCTCATCCTCACTCTGCAAAAAAGGAGAAAGACAACCAGTTACCCTAGACTTTATTCTCCATGGGGGGGGGGGGGTGCTTCGGTCCGCTCAAGCTCCGCCCAACTCACCAAGCCATTCTGCAGGGCAATCGCTGGAGGGGCTGTCTGGGATGGACACTGGGTTGTCGGTCTTCTGCAGACATTGAAGAGGCTGAGGTCAGAGATGCAAAGGGAAAAAAGGGAGAGGAGAACCAGGCAGGCGTGCCTACCTGCTGGGAGAGGTAGATGAAGGCAATGTCCGACTTGGGCTGGGGACGGTGCTTGTAGAAGAAGCCAGACCTTGTGCTCTGGAGATGGCAGCAAGTCTGTAGGGAAGAGACACTCCTGGCATGCCTAGAAGGACAGTCAGCTTGCATGCTCCTCCCAGGCCTTACTGAGGAGGTCAGGAGGGAAGTTCCTCCAAACAGTCTGGAAAAATACGCACTTGAATAGGAAGCTAAAAGACTCCTCTAGCCAAAGGCAACAGGTTTGAAGCTCCCCAACTTGTAAGGGTAGAGGCTGAGTCAGTTCCAAAAGGATGGGGTGATTTCTAAAGGCAAGTACTGGACCTGGTTGCAATTACCCTGCCTGGCTGGTAGGGTGACTGTCCCCGGAGCAATCATGGTCCAGTGGGTGACGGTGCTTGATGCAGAAGTTTCGGCCACACCGCTCACAGGTCAGTTTCATCATTTCTCGCTGCCGGCAGCCAGAGCGTTCACACTTATTGGTGAAGATCTGAGGTGGAGAGGGAAGGTTTGTCTCTGCTGAGACTCTGACCCCGTTCTCCAATGCCATCATAAGAGCTACTCCGGTTTGCAAACATCCATGGTCACAGCTGAGTCATGGCTAACCCCTCCAACGCTTACCTTACGTTTCTGCTGTGCTGGATCTGAGCGACAGTCTCGGTCGATGTGCTCCCCCACAGCGCGGTCAGGGGGCTCCCCTCTGGCCACAGGCACAGGCACATTACAGAGTGGGCATACAGGTACCTGGATATCCTAGATTAAGGAGCAGGGGTCAGTCTGTGGCCCGCTCCCAGTCAAACCAAATCTCTGGTCCTGAAACAGCCTGCCCGAAAGAACCTGGATATACCCCCTATAAACACACAAGGAAACAATGTTTCCAGCACGGAGCCTCAGAAAAACAATAAAGGAGAAGAAATGGGAGACAGAGGGACTCCGGAGATAATGCAAGCATCCTCCACCCGCCCCCTCCCACCCTCAGACCGCCCCCTCACCTTTTGGTAAGCAGATCCACAGTGATGCTGGGCGTAGGCCACATGGTCTGCGCAGAAGATGCCGGAGCAGGCGTCGCACTTGAGCGGCAGAAAATCTGCAGGAAGCAGGTCGGATTGCAGGTCCAGCGGGACCTCGACGTCGTTCCCACTCACTCCAGCCTTCCACTCAGGGGAAAGAAAAACGCCTCCCGGTTTGCAACCAACTGCACCCGGTCCTAGGCCACTCTCTCCTAAGCCACGCCCCCTGGGCCACCGCCCCCAAATTCGGTCCCCGCCCTCCTCCCGCACTGCCAGCCCGGGAGCCCACCCTTTGCCCCACTTGCAACTCCAAGCCCCTCTCCGCCCGGCCCCGCCCCTTGCGCGCTCCGCCCCTCACCCAAGCGCTGACAGCTCGGCTCGGAACAGTGAGCCCCGAGGTCCGGAAACTCCATCGCCGGGACGGCCGGGGCCTGCTGGCAGAAGAAGGGGCGCTGAACGTGTGGAAGGGGTTCTCGCTCCTGGTCTGGACTACGATCCCGCACTCCAGGGGGCTCCTGCCCCGCCTCTTCCTCTCCCCCTCCCTGCCGGGGTTACCGGAGCCTCAGCCCTTCCCGGCCAGCGACTCCCACTCCTCCCCCGGCGCGCGCGGGCGTGCTGACGTCATCGCGCAGGGCGGGCACGTCCCGCGCAGTCTCTGGGCGGCGGGAGGAGCCGCCCCTGCGGAGCGGAATTCCGCCCTCCCCTGCCGGGTGAGGCGAGGCTATTGTCGCGCGCGGCTCTCGGGGATGGCGGGCGTTGGTTAAGCTCCCGGAAGGGCGAAAGCGCCGGCGAGAGCGAGGGTAGTTAGTATCTTGGGGAGGGAGGGCTGGGTGGCTGGGGACCTTTCACAGTCGGGTCTCGCGCCCGCTCCTCACTCTACCACTCTCGCCCTTTCGTTCACTGCCATGGCTGCTCTTACTGCCCACGGGCTGACGACTCCCATATTGCCTCCTTTCTCCCCAAACCTGCGGATCCTTTCTCCGGGTTTACCTCTGACGCCCTTTCTGTCGCTGACCCTCCCCAGTCTGAGTTAGGAGCACCTGCTGTGTGATCTCCCCGATGGTGTCCTAGCGCCCATTATCGCCTTGCAATAAGCTGTGCACACACGCGCTCGTGAATGTACGGGGCAGTGAGGGACCACCTCTGTCTTGTTCTAGGTCCCTGACCCCCAGCGCAGTGCCTAGGATTCTGTGGTTTTGTTAGGTGGGTTTGATACAATTTCGAGAGTTGTTTTTAGAAGTAAAATTGTTTTGACACGGGAATGAAGTAAGTTGGGTCGGGATGTCATCATCTCATCTGTTCTCACAGGTGAGAACTCAGTAGCTCAGCTGCTGAGGGGCCCCTGGGGGCTTATTAATAAAAACATATGAAGAAGCAACTGGATGATATATACAAAGACATGACTTACAGGGCAATATATATCCATTTCAGATACCCCAGTCCAGGGTGGGTGCATATTCTTTCAGTCAAAACCTGAAGGGTGAGTGGGTGTTGATTGGCTAGGTGAAGGCTGAGGGAGAAAGGAAGAAAGTGGAAAGAGATGGTATTCCAGGCAGAGGAATCAGCAGGGGCAAAGAGCTCGAAATAAGAGTGGGAATGAGGTCCTTCAGATGAGCTTTAAGAAAGCTTGGGGCTATACACAACTGATAAATTATTGAACACTACATCTGAAACTAATGATGTACTATATGTTGGCTAATATAACTAAAATTTAAATTTTTAAATTTAAATAGAAACAAATTAATTTAAATAAAAACAAAAAGAAAGCTTGGGGCATCTGGATCTTAGGTACAAAAAGTCTGGTAGGAGGTGAAGCTGGCGAGCTAGCAGGAGACAAATTAGCTCAGATAGTGGAGGCCACAGCAGTATTGAGAATTTCAACATAAATATGACAAGAGACTAGAGATAGCTGTAAGCAGGGAAGTGACATGATCAGGGTTGTATTTTGGGGAAATCACTCTGGCTTCAGCGTGGAGAACAGATCAGGGGAAGTATGAGATTGGAAAAAGAGAGGTGGGGGGAGGTGTTGTAATCCAGGCAAGAGATGATGATGGCCTGAACCAGAGTGGGGGCAATGCTTAGAATTAATGAGAGCTCAGTAGAAAATTTAGATATGAGATAGATATTTTAAAATAAGTAACTTTCCAATGTATCACTAAAGGGATAAAATGGGGGTGGGGGGAATTCTATTTCCAGAGCAATTATAAAGTACTCAAAAATTTTTTAAAGAAAAATTCCAACCTTATCTGCAGGAAACACTTTGACTTACCTCTATGCAAAAGTTCAGCCAAACATTGGTTTAGTATATGGACCACCTTTGGCCATTCTTTCAGGGAAATCCTGACCCCTGTTTCCCTCAACCCATCCTCATACCCTGGGGTGGCTCAGGACAGCCATGTTTCTGCCCTCCCGAAGATGATTGGTCTGGGAGTAATCACCTGGCATGTACTGGGTATCTAGGTTTGTGTTCCCCTAAAAGCATAGCCTGAGACAAGGATTTGGGAGCAGGTGGTTCATGTGGGAGGTAATCGTAGCCAAAAAGGGAGAGAGAGAAGGAAGGAAGGAAAACCAATAAAGAATGTTATTGATCTGGTTACCACCATGGTAATAGGACCTCAGTTCCACTGGCAACCATAGGAGAAACCACACAGACTGCACCTCAGAATTGTCCTTCTAAAGGGCAGAAGGTGGGGCAGACTCCTGTCTGCCACGAGCTGGGGGTTGCTGCTGGTGGTGATAACTCTCCATGCCCATTTTGCAGAGCATGTGCTCATGTGTGCAAGCTGAGCTATAGAGGCTTTGCCTTGAGGCAGAGATGGCAAAGCTGGGCCTTGAGGTGGGAAGCCATTAGGGCTTCTATGAACAGCGCAGCTGAGGTCATAGATGGACTGAGCAAACGTGGCACAGGGCACCAGGAACATCTGCTAATTTGGCAATATTTGGCCAGTTGGTTTCTTTCCCAAAAATTTGGAATTGAGGCAAGAGAATCGATGTTCATAAAACCATGGGGCCTGTAACATAACCTATAGTTTGGCCCTCTGCCATACTCCCATACTGTCATACTGACTGGGTAACAGGAAAAGAGATTGTTATCTGCAATATTCTGTTTTCACAGCGGGACACAGTGAGCCTCCTAAAAAGAGATTGATCTTGTAGCTCACCTATATGGGCTTAAGTCATACCATTACCAGATTCTTTTGCCTCCTCCCAAAGTCTACACTCCGACAAAACTGTGGCTAACTGCCATTACCCCTCATTTCACTTTGTCTGTTATAAGACAGTTGTAAGTCATCCTGTTAGAGTCAAGAGTATTTCTTAATGCTTCGTCAGAATCTCTGATCACAACGTGAAGTCAGGCTGATGACATTGTGGAGGCTCCTGAGACAGGTCTACACATCAGGCCCTCTGTCATGGGGTTTAGCTTTTGACTTTGGCCCTGTAGAAAGAACATGTTGAAGAGCTTGCCAATTGTGAATTCTGAAACTCTGTATCTGTGAAATCCAGCCTCAGTTTGGGTAGATTTAAACTTATGAAATAGCTAATATTTGACTACTTTTTTTTACACTTAAAATTTTTTCATATGGGGCACCTGGCTGGCTCAGTTGGTAAAGTGTGCAACTCTTGATTTTGGGGTTGTGAGTTTGAGCCCCATGTTGGGTATAGAGATTACTTTAAAAAATAAAAATCTTTAAAAATTTTTTTTGTATGATTTAATCTAATCTAAGTAGCATACATCATGGACAGGAATTGTTTTTCTCTGACCTTCTATCTAATCGTGAGCCTGCTGGGTTTTTGCACCAAGACGTGAAGGCAAACAGTTACTGTCTGAGAGTATGGTCTAAGTCCACACACCTTAAAAACACAGGTGCCAAATGTCTATGTACCTCTGCCCTTCAAACTTTTATTTTCTACAATCATATATAAGAAGAGGATATAGATAGGAAATAAGTTACACTGCCATAATGGGGACTCAAAACCAGTGGCATAAATAAGAAAGAAGTTTAATTTCTTGTTTGTGTAATAATCCAAGGCTAGTATGAAAACACCTGTCAAGGGCCCAGACACCTCCATTTTGTGCCCCCTTCATCCTAACCTGTTGCCTTTGTCCATGTGGTCCCAAAAGAGTCCTTGCTCCAGGCAGCAGAATGAAGGAGCAGAAAAGGAAGGCATGCCAGTGATTTAAGGGTATGACCCTTTATTTACATACATCACTTCTGGGCCCTTTGGATGGACTAGCACTTAGTCACAACTATCATACCTAGCTCCATCGTGCTTATTATTCCCTTGCTAGGAAATGTAGTCCTCAGCTGGATGGTCATGTGCCCATCTTAACAGATGGTCATCTGTTAAGCCAGATGCTTAACAGACTGAGTTACCCAATTGAAATCAAATTTCAATCATTATGTCAGTGAAGGAAAACAGATATTAGGGAGGAGACTAGTGTCACAAGGGGGAAATAAAGGATACATTTTATGTTACGTGGACCATCTTGAACTTGAAGTACTAAAGCAGGGTGTGGGCCACTTAACGTCACATAGCAGCCAAGATTGTAGAAGGCCTCTTAGCTCATGTGGTTTGAGGATGAGAACAAGCTCCACCTGGCCAGTCCCCTGTCGCAGCCCTCTCTGTTGGTTGTCTACCTGGCTGTTAGGTAGACAGTGAGATTAACCAAGCTTTCCCAGCTCCCTCCTTGAGGACAAAACCATGATTTTAATCACCCTTGTGTTCTACATGGATCCCTTTGCAGCCCCTGGGATGAATCTTAAATGCCCTAAGTCAGTGTTTTTCAAACTTGTTAACCACTACCAACATTGAATACCCCTTTTATAACTATATTTTATAAGCCAACACACTCCCAGAGGCCAAAACTGATACTTGACCTTATTAATGTTTTATATACTCCAATATTCTATTGTTTCATTTTTTTAAAAATCTGGTTGCCCATTCACTATGTTGATTTCCTTCCCATCCCCCCATTAATGGTTTGCAATCTTTGGTTCTGGTGGGAGGGGGAAACCAAGCTGCTCTAAGCCAGTTAAGCTGCCTTCATTCCCGTTGGTTAAAGCATATAACACAATTTGTATCTGAAAGAAAAATTTATCCTTATCTCTAAAAAAACCAAAATGACAATCATTCTCTTTAAAAAATATGATGCTAAAAATACAATGCTGGAGGTTTTCTAATAAACCTACTTAACCTTCATCTAGTGCTCCTGGAAATATAATTGTTGTTATATTTGGCTAACAATCCACTACTGATAAAAGCACACTTTACAGTTTGTAGCATTGAGCTGTGGAAATTGATAAGGTGTTGTTCATACATAACTTCAAAGAGACATACATAACCCCAAAGGCATTTTTTTTTTTTTTGCCTTGTGGAATGTTAATCAGTTTGTAACCAACCTAGCAATTTTGTTCCATTTGTTGATATACATTTCTTCCTTGAAAACTCCAACTTTTTTGTATTCTTTACCAGGCCCCTCATTCGTGATTTAAATAAAACCTTCATATGCACATACTGTTGGTTTGTTTTTTTTTAAGATTTTATTTATTTGACAGAGAGAGAGAGAGAGAGAACACAAGCAGGGGGAGCGGCAGGCAGAGGAAGAAGCAGGCTCCCCACTAAGCAAGGAGCCTGATGCAGGACTTGATCCCAGGACCCTGGGATTGTGACCTAGGCCAAAGGCAGACGATTAACCAACTGAGCCACCCAGGCCTCCCTTTCCTATCTATTCAGACGAGAATTTATTTCTGCTCTTACCTGTGACATGCAGCACTTAGGCAGCCATTTTGTGACCATGAGTGGAGCCAAGCAGAGAGGACAAGCCAACATGTTGAAGACAGCAAAGAAGAGAGATGGAAAAGATCCAGGGTCATTGATGAATTCACTACCCTGAGCACTGCATCTGGCCTTTCGGTATAGGAGAGTAAGTGTCCTTGTTAGCAAAGCCTTCCGCCTCCTACAACCCAAAGCTTCTTTTGTGATGTACCTGTTATGGAAGCTCATGTTAATAAAAATGAACATTTGGTTCCTTCATTTGGAACTTTCTGCTGGTGTATTGTCTACATAAGGTGTTGGCTGTGGTGGTAGCAGTAGAGGGATTTCTGAGCTCCCTAACCAACCTTATAGACCCTCCACTCACAGCTCTGGCAGGACTCAATATACTGACATTATGATCTATGCATTAATAGTCTGTTTACTTGTTTTTAATTTTAAATAAATTCTAGGGCTTTATAAGTGCTTTTATTTTAAGATACAATCATCTGATTTTTTTTTCAATCATCCAATTTTAAATCATTCTCTTCATGTTAAATTATAATCACTTGGTTTTAAGAATTTTTTTTTCTCTCTACATTCATCAGTGGCTTTAGAATTGTAGGCTTTCAGTTTTTGGAACCTTGTCTGGAGCAGATTTAACAAAGATAAACACTGTCTTTCTCCCCGCTCCCACTCCACGGATGCTCAGATAACCAAAGGCTTAGAGAACCCTAAAAATAAAATCTTTTGGAGCTCTTTCTTGGGACTTTGCCAAAATGTTTTAACCATCCCAAGACTTACTTCAGACACCACAGAGACCACAAGAGGGAGGGAAGCTTTGGGTCTTCCCTTTTCTCAGGCAAGACATCTCCTAACTGATGGGTTACAGTCTAGATTAAGCTTTTCGTGAGGATCAGTAACTGAGGAGCTTTGGAAGACTTACAGAGGGTGTTGAACAGATCCAAGTCACCACTCCCTAATGTGGAGTTTGGATATAGGGTCCTTGCTTCCTGAATAAAGGAATAAAGAAGAAAATCAACAACAGTTCTATGTTGACAGAGCTGTGTTGGAAGGTATCAGTTAACAATCAAGCCCCATGTAAGTCTCTTTCATTGTAGCCCAACAAAGCCTACACAGACCCGATAAGCAGCTTTGTGCTTCAACTTCTAGAGTAACCAGGGAACACAGAGAGGGGAGCCAGTAATGCTCAGGAGTGGGGCCGGGGAGGGACAGTGAGAATTCTCCAGGCAGATAAGAATCCAAAGGTGTCCCAGCCACAGGAAGGGCAGGGGAAGGGCATCGCAAAAGTTACAGACTACCCTCACAAGAAAGGCATGGAGAAGATTGAGGCTAGGAAGGTGGAAAAGAGACTTTCTGTTAAATACAGTAGAGCACACATGTTTTATGTTTGTTCCCTTTTCAAACTCCACTAAAATAGTAATAAAGGAGTGAAGAGAGAAGAAAGAATACATGGAGATACGATTTAAAAAAAACATCTTGACCATCTAACTCTTGGTTTCGGCTCAGGTTGTCATCTCAGGGTCGTTAGATCAAGCACCACATCAGGCTCTGTGCTCAGTCAGCATGGAGTCTGTTGAAGACTCTCCCTCCCCAGGCTCCCTTTGGCAGCACATATACTAAAATTGGAATGATACAGAGATTAGTGTGGCTCCTGAGCAAGGATGGCACACAAATTCATGAAGCATTTCATATTTACTTATTTATTCTCAAAGATTTTATTTATTTATTTGACACAGAGAGAGAAATAGCTGGAGCAGGAACACAAGCAGGGAGAGTGGGAGAGGAAGAAGCAGACTCCCCGCTGAGCAGGGAGCAAGGGGGGTGGGAGAGAGAGAAGCAGGCTTCCCACAGAGCAGGGAGCCGGATGTGGGGCTCAATCCCAGGACCCTGGGATCATGATCTGAGCCGAAGGCAGACGCTTAACCGACTGAGCTACCCAGGCACCCTGTGTGTATGTCTTTCAAAGGTGTTCAGAAACTACTTTTTAAAATGTTGAGCATTTTTCTGTAAAAATAAATTATTGTTTTATGTAAAATAAATACTGAAGGGGCTGGGATTTGAACTCACTCAGAATAGTTCCAATTTTACATTTCATCTAAATCAGGGTTTCTCAACTATTGACTGTACTATTGACCTTGTGAGCCAGATAATTCTTGGTCTGTGGTGATAGGGACTGTCCTGTTTATCCAGAATGTATAGAAGCGTCCTTAACCTCTCCATTAAACGCCAGTAGCCCTCTCCCCCGATTCCCCTCCACCCTCACAGATGGTCCCCGGTGGCAAAACTCCGCTCCGCCCCCCACCCCCATCCTGGGGCCCTGCCACGCCCACTTGAGAACTATTGGTCTGAATCATACTGCCCTTGGCTGTATGGAAAAAACACTAAGGTGTGAGTTTGAAGGCTACTTTTACCGAGGTCTGTAAATGTTTATAAGCACACGTTTCAAAATAACACAGCTACCTGGCTATTCAGCCTCATGTCTCCGCCCATTTCCCCCTCTAATTTGATATTTCAACCACAGCACGAGGATTTGTAATCCCTCATTCTCATTAGTCATTCGTTGGCATTTGTGTCTCTCAGTCAGGATATGGTTCCCTACTTCCCCCATGACCAACTCTGGCTCCTTCAAGGCTGAGATTTTATCATCTTTCTTTCCTATTTGTCCATTTCTTTTTCTTTTTTGTTCTACTTTCTAAAATATCTTCTCTACTTTCCATTGCAACCATCCTCTTGAATTTTTTATTCTGTGATTATATTTTTCTTTTTCTTTTTTATTTACTTATGGGGGTGGGGGAGAAGCAGACTCCCCACTGACCCGTATCCCAGAGTCCCTCTGGTCTATTCGCAGGCACGTACCTCCTGCCTTCTGTTGGGGTCAGAGCACCGATGATGCTCCTGCTCTGGCTGCCCAGGTCAGAGGAGGGAATCAGGGAATCCCACTGCTGTTTATGTAGCTCTTCATCTCCTCCTTCTGTTTTCAGCCCTAGCCTCCTATCCTCCCTTCAGAGTTACCTGGCACTTCCCATCCCAAGCCTTTCCAAGGTCCCTGCAGCCCCAAACTGGCTTGTTTCCCTGTTATCCCTCTTTTGTAACCTTTCCATTTTCCAAGATGTTTGCTTTTCCTTTTCCTTTTTTTTTTTTTTTTTTTTTTTAAGTAGGCTCCGCTCCCAACCTGTGGCTTGAATTCATCATCCTGAGAGCAAGAGTCGCTGACTGAGCCAGCTAGGAGCGCCCTCCCTGAGATTTTTTTCTTTTTAAAGATTTATCTGTTTGTTTTTAGAGAGAGAGAAACGCATGGAGAGGGCAGAGGGAGACAGTCTTTTTTTTTTTTTCCTTTAACATGAAACGCTTTGGGGTGCCTGGATGGCTCAGTTGTTAGGCATCTGCCTTGGGCTAGGGTCATGGTCCTGGGGTCCTGGGATAGAGCCCCACATCAGGCTCCCTGCTCTGTGGGAAGTCTGCTTCTCCCTCTCCCACCTCCCTTGCTTGTGTTCCCTCTCTCACTGTCTCTCTCTGTCAAATAAATAAATAAATAAATAATTTTTAAAAAATAGTGATCCCTCAAAGAAAATATATCAAGGTGTCACTGGTAAATTTTAAGTGTATTTTATGTGCAAATTTTCCCAGCTGCTGAAAAAAGCGCTTTCTGGTATGACACCACTCAAGAGAATGTGAGGATATGAAGTTATAAATCTAACTTCAAATACAGTTCTCTGACTCTTCCTTATTCAAATAATTTCATCTCTTGTTTGATAACTTTTTTAAAAGTACAGTTGACATACAATGCTACATTCATTGCAGGTGTACAACATAGCAATTTTACAAGTGTATACATTTGACTGTGCTCACCACAAGTGTAAGGAGGAGATATTTTTGAGCCAATAGTTTTGTTTCTTGAGATAGATGTGACGTTTTTCTTTTGATTTCTGGCAAGCTCTAGTTTTTGTTTCAAAAGCGAAGTTTTTGATTTATAGCCATCTTCTTTAATTTCACTGAATACAGAATGAGATTCTGATGCAGAGACTCAGTATTAATTTTAATATTGTCTTGTTCCTAATTCTACTCGTTTTGTTTTATTTTTATTTGACAGAGAGGGAGAGAGAGAGCACAAGTAGGCAGAGCGGCAGGCAGAGGTAGAGGGAGAGGGAGAAGCAGGCTTCTCGCTTAGCAGGACCTGAGCCGAAGGCAGACACCCAAGGACTGAGCCACCCAGGCGCCCCAAGGTCTTTATTATTATTTTTTTTAATGTGTAGGTAAACTTGGCGTTGCGATTTTACAATACATTCACAAATTCTTCATTACTTCTCCATTCACAAGTGGGAACTGGACTCAGTGACTTGCTTCTAACAAATTCAAGACAGTGGAGGTGATAGAGTGTGACTTTTGACACTAGGTTATACCAAAAAGCATGGTGGCTTCCTTCTTGCTCTCTCTTGGATCACTTGCTCTAGGGAAGGCAGGTGTCTCGTGACCATACTCAACAGAAGAGGTTAGTGTGGTAAGGAACTGAGGCCTGTTGCCAACAAGTGAGTAATTGTGGTTTCTAGGCAACAGCTGCCTAAGGGCAGCAGATCCCCTAGCCCCAGTCAAGCTTTCAGATGACTGCAGCCAGCGCACATCTTCAGGGCACCCTTGTGGGAGACTTTGAACCAGAACCACCCAGATACTCCCAGATCCCGATCCTCAGAAATAGTGTGAGATAATGTTTTACACTGCTAAGTTTTGAAGTGCTTTGTTATGTGGAAATAGACAATCAATACACTTGGTTTTATTGATCTATGACATACATACAGAAATTCATACAGGTGACTGAATTTTCACAAATTCAACACTCCTGTATAACCAGCACCCTGATTGGGAAATAAGCTATTACCACTCTCAAGAAGACCCCTCCAAGGACACCTGGGTGGCTCAGTCAGTTAAGCCTCTGCCTTCAGCTCAGGTCATGATCCCAGGGTCCTAGGATGGAGCCCTGAATTGGGCTCCTTGCTCAGCGTGGAGCCTGCTTCTCCCTCTCCCTCTGCCTGCCACTCTGCCTGCTTATGCTCTCTCTCTCTCTCTGACAAATAAATAAAATCTTAAAAAAAAAAAAAAGAAGAAGACCCCTCCAATTGCTGCTCCCCACCCCCAAGGGTAGCCACTATCTTGACTTCTAACAATATAAATGTACTTTATAAAAATGGAATCATATATGTATGACTTTATTTGAAAAAGAGAGAAAGTGCACGAGTGGGAGGAGCACAGGGATAGGGGAGAGAATCTCAAGCAGACTTCTCGCTAAGTCTGACCCCAACACAGGGCTCAATTCCACAACCCTGAGATCAGGACCGGAGTAAAAACCAAGGGTCAGACACTCAACCAACTGTGCCACTCAGGTGCCCCATATATCATATACTTTTTGTGTCTAGCTTCTTTTATTCAATATTTTATTTATGAGATTGACACACATTTTCATGCTTAATTACAGCTCTTTCATTCTATCTGTTTGTCTGAATATACAGCATTTATCCATTGAGTAGCAAACTTCTGTGTGTTATAGTTATATGTATTCCTTCTTGACATTGTGCCATTTGCTTTATCATTCTCTCTCTCTACACACACACACCATACGTTCACATACTCATTTATTCACATTTCTAAATCATTTGATATGATTTGCAGAGAACATAACCCTTCTCCTCTAAAATCTTTAGACTCTCAACCTAAATATAAGGATATTCTCTTACATAAACAAAGTGAATGTCAGGAAGTTTGATTTTAATGCAATATTTTACCTAATATATAATCTATCTTCAGATTCTACCAGTTGCCCCAAGAGTGTCCTTTATAGTAACATTTTTATAGTAACTTTTTTTCTCCCACCTAGCCTAGGTGTAACTTTATAGTAACTTTTTTCTCCCACCCAGGATTCCATACAAGATCATCTCTTGCATTTATTGTCATTTATCTTTTATCTCCTTTTTAATCTTGAAGTTCCTCAGCTTTTCGTTATCTTGTATGAAATGGACAATTTTGAAGGGAATCAACTCATTTTTCACACTTAAAAAAATACTCTGAGTTTTCTTTTTAACTCTATCCCATTTCTGCGGAGCCACATTTTTTTTTTCAAGCAAGCACTAATACATATAATTGGATTTTTGTTCAAAATATTTAGTTGAGTCTCAATAGTTCGGCCAAATTGTTTTTGAAATAATATGATACCTTGATAAAATCACAGAAGATCAAGCCGGATGGGCAATCTTACTTTAAACTCAGAAAAGCCTTTAGCTTCAAAACAACAAATATGAACCTCTAAATCTAGGTAATTTTCATTGCCTTTGGCCTAGTCCAGGAACAAAGAGCTCACAAGTCTATGTGAAGGTTACTTTAACTTAGCTACCATCTACACTAGAACAATAACAAAGCCAAGGTATCTACTGGCAATAGGTATGTACCAATCACCACAATCAATATATATTGGCTGCTTCCAAAGTTCAAACACTGGTTTAGTTTAGGTCAACATACATTTATTGAGCATCTACCATGTGCCAGGCACTGTGCTAGGATCTGGGAATATTCAGATGACTAAAACATAGTCCCTGCCTTCAAGAATAAGCATTATAGGGGCACCTGGGTGGCTCAGTGGATTAAGCCTCTGCCTTCAGGTCGGGTCATGATCTCAGGGTTCTGAGATTGAGCCCCACATCAGGCTCTCTGCTCAGCAGGAAGCCTGCTTCCCCCTCTCTCTGCCTGCCTCTCTGCCTGCTTGTGATCTCTGTCTGCCAAATAAATAAATAAAATCTTTTTTAAAAATGAGAATAAGCATTACAGTGGAAGTTATACATATACACGTATACCTATATATCCCCTGTACCACACTTGGATAGAGAAAATGAAGATTGTGTGTGATGCATGGAAAAATAGAAGTACACTGAGGGAACACTTGGAGAGCCGGTCTGATATGTGGGGGCAGGTGACCTGAGACATCAGGGGAGTCTTCGTAGATGGAGTATGGCCTAAAGTCCATGTTAAAAGACAAGTGAAGCATTTGCCAAACAGAGGGTAAGGTGTGTGTTTGTGTGCAGAGCAGGGGTGGGGGAGGACAGCACAACCCAGCAGAGAGAAGGATGAGCTGTTTGGGGTTTGATGCTGTAGTGTAAAAAGCAAGACAGGGCATACCCAGTGTTGGCCTCACTGAAATAAAGTCCCTTCTTCTTCTTCTTCTTTTTTAATATTTCATTTATTTATTTGCCAGAGAGAGAGAACACAAGCAGGAGAAGCAGCAGGCAGAGGGAGAACAGGATTCCTGCTGAGGAGGGCGCCGGATGCGGGACTGGATCCCAGAACCCTGGGATCATGACATGAGCTGAAGGCAGATGCTTAACTGACTGAGCCACCCAGGCGCCCCAAAATGAATTCCCTTCTTGTTTTACCACCACCTCCGCCACCACCAAAACAAAACAAAACAAAAAACAAAAAAAGCCAAGAAGGGGAAGGGGCATATCTCAGAGGTTTCTTAACCCTATCAGGAAGTTTGAATGAAAGTTTGTAGAAGGAGAGCCTTTGATCAATATTAAATAGCAGGAAGGTCATCAAATTTGTATTTTAAAATTATCTAGCCACATTTGGGGATATGAACTTCTGTGGGGGACAGGAGTGTGAACAGGAGGGCGCCTGGGTGGCTCAGTCGTTAAGCGACTGCCTTCAGCTCAGGTCATGATCCCAGGGTCCTGGGATCAAGCCCCGCATGTGGCTCCCTGCTCAGCAGGAAGCCTGCTTCTCCCTCTCCCTCTCCCTCTGCTTGTATTCCCTCTGTCACTGTCTCTTTCTCTGTGTCAAATAAATAAAATATTAAAAAAAAAGTGTGGACAGGGAAACTGTCCTAGTGTGTCAGGTAAGCGATGAGGAGGGTGTGACTCTGTACAAGTGACAGAATCAAGAAATAATTAGGACATCCAATTAGTTGCAACTGGTGATTGTGTGTGGAATGAGGGAGAGAAGTAGGCCTTCATGGTTGGTGGTGCCAGCAAGCAAGATGGGAAATAAAGAAGAAGCCTATCTATTTCGGGGAATGGGGTGGCAGCGTGGAAAGTTTTCTGTATGTGGAGCAGAAAGCACCCATGGGATGTTCAAGTGAGGTGCCTCATTGGGAGTTCCAGGCACGGAGTTGAGCTAAGATGTAGAGGTCATCAGCACGGGAGTGGAAACTGAATGGGTGGACGTGAGAAATTGCTCAGGCAGTGAGAAGCAAAATGAACCAGTGACACACTCAGTGACCACCAACATTTAAGGGAGCAGGTGGAAGAAGTCCAAGGAAACTTAAGTCAGCCATTGAAAGCAAAGCCATGTGGTGATATAGTGTCCTCCCGTGATGAAATTAACAGTTAATCCTTGATCATATGTATATGTACTTTGTTCTGCAATAACCATTGACCAGAAAAACAAAATCTGCCCAGCACTACTATTAATCAAATTCTTCTTGAAGACTTCATTTCTGTCCTCTCAAGTCCTATAGATCACCCTTCAGAGTCGGAAGGCAGCTAATGTGACTCAGCTCAGCTCCCCCTTCTTGGAAACTTCTCTGTTTCCTCCACAGTTCCCCATTGGACCATGTTGAACCTTCATCTCTGGTGATCCTTTTCTGAGCGCACTGTAATTTGTCAGCTTGTCCATGAGCCAAGCAAGCCATCCCTGGCAATATTCTAACCCATGCACGGCACGCTACATACAAGTATTACCTCCCTTGCTTCAGAAATGTATTTCCAGTAATGTAGTCTAAAATTTAGTTTATGGCCAGCCACTTTACACTATTAGCTGTTGGAATGTCTAGGTAACTAGAACGCACGGCCCTTCCCTCCAGTGTAAATGTAACCGACTCTTCTTGCCCCAGCCTGACTGACTCTACAGGTGATTTTTGTTTAGCCTAAATTGTAGGTTTCACATTTCTGCTCATTTTTCTTTCACTCATAGGAAAAGTTTTCTTGTCCCTTTCATCATGGGGCAGAAAATATCCAGGACACCTGTTAATGAAAAAAAAATAATAACTGTAGATAAACATATAGGAACCATCAGACCAAGGTGAATGTCCAGATTTGACCCTCATGGCTCTTAATCTATGATGAATGTTTTGATCCAACTGAGGCTTCTGGCTTCATCTTCAGACTCTAAGTTTAAGAAGGAGATGGGTTAAAGGTGAGACATATGGCAGCCAGTTGGTTCTGTTTTTCTTGCATTTCCTGTTTGTGGATTAGAACTGTTTCCTATTCCCTTCTGAGACCTCCAGATGATTAAAACTTCATGTTCTTTAGAGGCAGAGGACAGGGTCTCAGTCAACTCTAACAGATGGTCTCCCAGGCAAAGGTGAAATAAGAGAAGGAAAATGTCCCCACACACTTAGGAGAGACACAGCATGAGTCAACTCTCAAAGTCAGGCAGCATTGCAAGACCGTCCCTTCAGCTGAAGGCAGAAGAGGCCCTCTGCTCAGGTCAGGGTTTTCTCTAATACGTTCTTCCCCCCGCAAAGAGCAAGGACTGCTAAGTTCACTCTGAGAAGCTGAGATAGTAGACTGGTTCTCAATGGCTTCCAAGTCCTTGGCCATCTTCTCATTTGTGCCCTTTCAATGGACAGGGGCTTCCTGTTCCAGCGCGACTGTTGGAGCCAAACTGCTTAGCATCTGGATCCTGACTCCATTACTTACTAGGCTGTGGCCTTCAGGAAAGTTAACCCATCTGTAAAATGGAGTTACTAATAGTATGTATCTCAAGATTATGAGGAAAAACATGATTTGCTAAATATAAATCACTGGGCTGTCTGGTGGCTTAGTCAGTTAAGAGTCCAACTCTTGGTTTCAGCTCAGGTCATGGTCGGAGGGTCCTGAGATGCAGCTCAGTCAGACTCTGCGCTCAGCACAGTGGGCCCGAGATTCTTTCCTCCTCCCCCTGCCCCCACAGCCCCTACCCCCCAGCTCCGCCATCCCAGCACACTCTTAAATAAAATCTTTTAAAAAAAACCCCACAAAACATATCAGAAGAGTGCTGAGCACATATTATGCCTTTGGTTGGTGTAAGATACTATTTCTTCAGTGTACCTCTGCCTCAAATCAGCTTTGATATGGGCATTAGGTCCTACGTGTTTGGGTCCCCAGGATAGACAAATCACGCTGAGGGAGTGAATCAGTAACACATGGGTGGGTAAGAACTTCTGAGGACATTGTAGGCAGGCTTGTAAACAATTGTTATGGCCCTCAATTTCTACCAACTGGGAAGACGAGGCAGTTTCCTCCTGCATATACTTTATTCACACATGCTAAATCTCACTAAACGTTATCACACTGTCAGGGAAGAGGACTAGAGGAAAGTTAGGGCTGTTGGGTTACTGCTTGCTTCTGGCCTTTTTTTGCACCAAGGTAAGTCGCCAGGAGCAAGGGAGCTGGGGTAGCAGTGAGGAGGGAACAGAGCAGTGTGGGAGGCAGCTCCCAGTGAGGGAGGCAGGCAGGCAGGCAGGCAGCAGTTCTAGCCAATCAACACTTTATTTTTCCAGTCAACACCCACACAGATGTTACTGTCCACCTCCTGACCCTAACAGGGGGTCCCATCACACTAGGACCATCCGTGGCCCCCAGAGAGCAGTCTCTTTATTCCTTCCTAGGATAGTAGGAAAGCCCTTTGTCCCAACAGGACAGAGCTCCTGCTCACTAATGTGACGCTGGCGCACATACAGTGGGACTCCTGCTCTCCCCCCTCATCAGGAAAGGCTGTGTTGAACTAGGACACCGGCGCAGCACAGCTGACGTGGACTACAGTGGCCTGAGCCCATCACCACTGGCCTGACCCACCACTCCAGTGTTAGTCTGTACCACCCAGACAGAGGCCTCCCAAAAGCTTAGCCACGGCCTGCTGGGAAGGAGGAGCTGGCCAAGAGTGGGGATTGAGCTGCTGAGGACAGGACACAGCCAGGAAATAAAGCAGAGAGAAACATGGGACAGGAGAGAATGATAAAGTGCCCAAACTAAACCACCAGTGGGACACGAGGACAGAGCAGCACAGGTCCCTGAGGATAGGAGGAAAAAAGAAAGGGACAGACCACCAAGGCTTGAAGCATAGTGGAATGAGGAGAGATGAGGCAGGGAGGCAAGTGCAGGCTGTGGGAAGGACTTCCCTAGCCCTGTTCACATCCACTAACCCAAGTGTAAAATTATTTACAAACTTAAAACCAATCCCAGGCATGGGCACCATACCAGGCCTGGGACAGCAGGCAGGAAGGCAGGCAGAGGGTGGACTGGCTACCATCCGACAGCCAGCTTCCCCACGCATGACCTCTCCCTAAAGCAGGGAAGAGGAAACAGTGACACCCCTAGCCAGGAAACCCTACTGTGCCTGCAACTCCTTCCCCCATGGCTCATGGCTCTGCCACGGCCTGAGCCTCTTGGTCTGACTGTACCAGAGACAGGGTGTCGGGCCCTAGGGATGCAGGGGGCGGAGCATCAGGGGGCTCTGAGGGTGTCTCTGGCCCCAAGCCCAGCTCAGCATTCAGCTGTTCCAGCTCCCCCTGATCCAGCAATTCGAAGTCCTCAGTGGTGAGTGCCTCCTCTTCCTCAGGGGCAGGAAGGGGCTGGGGCAAGTCCTGGGGAAGAGGTGGGAGCACTGAGGGGGAGGGGACCGGGTCACTTTCAGCAAGGCAAAGTAAGGGTGACAGGGTGCTCGGTGCAGTGGTGAGGTCACCACTCACTGCCTCCGGGCTCAGTGTCTCCACCGGTCCTCCAGGGGAGAGCTTCGCCCCATCTGTGGGAGAGCCCGCCCCATTGAAGTGCGTGTTCACAAAGTGAAGGGGGGACGAGAGCCGAAGCAAGGTTTCCTCGGCTACTACATCTTCCTCCTCCTCCTCCTCCGAGTCCAGATCTTGCCTTGAGATGGCCTGAGGGAGCCCCAGCAGGTCTTCAGCAGGAGGGGCTGGCTCTGTCTCCTCTCCTTCCCCCAGCTCCCGGCTCAGGGCCTCCTCTGGCTCACTCGGCAGGCTCTGCTGGTCCAAATCTGTGTCGGAAACAAAGGATCAGGAATGGGTGGACAGGCCTGCTGTTCTGAACCATCGCAACAGGCAATTAGTTCAAGGATGAGAACTGAGAACGTGGAATACTGGACCAGGCCTTAGATCTTAAGGTATTTCAGAAGCTTGAAATCACATTAGAGAATCAGGTCCTAGAAAAAACATTTATGGGGGTGACAACCAGAGAGCACAGCCAATAACCACAACAAAGAACAAGAAGATTGGAAGCGCAAAGGGCTTCTCATACCCTCAGAGACATCAGTTAGCTGTGGAGTTGTGGCCCGGGATACAGAGAAGCCACCACTCTCCAAGATAGAAGCCTCCTCATCTGACAGCTCTGAGTCTGTAATGGCCAAAGCCAATGCTGTTTTCTTCACATCCACCTGCAGGAGAACCCGAATAACACAACAGGTGAGAAGATAAAAGACAGAATTTTTCACAAGCACTCCCCGCCCCCCGCCACCGTCTCCCACCCCCTTGAGGAGAAGCTGCTCCAATGCAGATTCTCCTCCAACCTTCTATTTGACCACCATCTCCCTTGGACCTCACCACTGGGGAGAAGCCAGCCAGTTCTGCTTCGCTCTCACTCTCTGTCTCCGCCAGCGGCTCATCACCTCCGGGGGGTGCGTTCTTCCCCTGCCGCTCTAGAGAAATGAGAACAGCATGTCAGTGACCAAGCAGAGACAGTGGTGGGGGATGAACACAGCCCAGAAACTGGAAAGTAAGTTCCAGGACACTTCATGAGCCATACCCCAACACCCTCCTTGCAGGACCCCTTCTGGGTATGGGAGCCCCTTACTCTTCTTGTCGTGTTTATGATGCAGGGCGTCAGCTTCTGCCTTCATGCTGTAGTCCAACTGCATGAGCAGGGGCTCCAGGCGGGTGTACATCCTCTGGATCAGCTCATGATAAACCACCAGGGGCCACAACAGGATGCTCAGCACTAGGGGGCAGAAGGTTCACTCAAAGCTCCTAATGTCTATTTCCTAAGGGCCCCCATTTAATCAGTTCCCAAACAGAAAAGGGTGAAGGCTTTCTGGAGGCTGTATCAACCTCCTCCCTCCACGTCTACTACTCTCCTCCCCAGATGACTCTTGCGCTATTACTAACACACCAGCACCCCCTGGAGATCTCTGTAAATGGATAACCAAAGAGAGAGAGAGCACCACCCTCCCTTAGAGTCAGTCAGTATTTTTGATTCAGTCCAGTAAGAGAGGAGAAAAGGGCTTCAGGAAAGGCAGGGGTTAAACCTTACTCACAGATAATGTAGGAAATCATAATCCCCGGAACATAGTGTCCCAGCACAGCCAGCACAGCACAGCCAGAACAAACTCGAGCACAGAACTGCAGAAAAGAGCAGAGGATCTAAAAGGAATATGCCCCATTCATCTGGGCAAGAAACTGCTGCTCAGCTGATAGAAGGAGGAGTGTATGCCTTTTTAGGATGCGGGCATCCAGTCTAGTCAAGAGGATGCCCAAGACCACCAGTTCAAGTTTACACTAGATTATCACCACACACCTATTAATGCAAACTGTTCTGCCCTGACAAGAAGCAGT
>RCUC01114694.1:0-14157 GCA_003697995.1 Taxidea taxus jeffersonii | reverse complement strand
CTGAGCTCTTCTCTTCCTGCACTCAGTCTTTGTCCCAAAGAGGCCACACAAATGGCCCCCATTCTCCCTCCGAATAACATGTTTATATATGTTTCTATGTAGTAAATATATCTCCTCCCAAACACTCCTCCCCTTAAGAAAAGTAGCAATACCTTGTTTGCTTCTTGAAATGTGTGAAATGTGATTGTGTTTACTTTTTAGATTGAAACCAATCACATACAAAAATACCTTTTTTAGAGGAGAAAGATGTCAGCTCTTGCTGCATTCAAATATCCAATCTTTTCTGACTCACATTGAACAACCTTGAGCAAATCATTCTCTGGTTTCTTTTCTCTGCTGGTGCTGTATGGCGACAGTGAGAAAGGCTGCTCCAAGTATGGTGCGATCACTCAAATATTAAAGCTTTTTATGCTCTTTGCTTAAGGTTCATTCTTTCTTCCCTTTTGATCTAACAAAACTTCTTAAATTATAAATTAGAGAGTTGAAGTTTTTTTTTTTCCTTTCCAAGATAAGGGAAAAATTTATGATTTCAAAACACTGTCAGTGGCATAGTGCAGCAGACCACATCAGTATTTTCATTTGACATGTGGCACATGATACCCTGAGAAAGATACCACATTTAGGATGATCTCTTAAGGATTTCTGTTTGTTTTTAAGTGAAATGAGCTAGTTGTTTTTACTTGGAAGATGAAATAGCTCCAATCCCCTTTTAAGAATATATAGTCACCCATTGTACAAAATCCAACATTGTTTTGCCTCCTTATATTTTCTAATATATCAGCTGGTAGATGATTACTTTTCATCCTTGAAACAAACGAGAAAAAATTAGGGTCAAGTCAATCAAGGTATAATATAGTGGGGGATGTAGAGGTGGAGTTGCTTTTTTGGAATATTGTTTTCTGGGATACAGTTGCCTAGTCATTTTGAGAATTTGTCTTGCTTGTTTTTAACAATTTTCCTTTTCCTTTTTTTTTTTTAAGATTTTATTTACCTATTTGTCAGAGAAAGAAAGGGCACATGCCAGAGGGTGTACAAGCCAGGGGGAGGGGCAGAGGAAGAAGCAGACTCCCTGCTGAGCCTGGAGCCAATGCAGGATTCTGCATCCCAGGACTCTGGGATCATGACCTGAACCAAAGGCAGCCACTTAATGACTGAGCTACCCAGCCATCCCCGTTTTTAACTTTTCTGATGCATAAGAGTGTAACCTTTAGGATACCTATTTTGGATGTCTGGCCTTCTCAGTCGATGTGACCATCTTCTGAGCTCTCCTGTCCTGATGTGCACACCAGTATCAAGGGATTCATCACACTGAACTGTGAATAAGCATTTGTCTTCACACTAGCCACAGAACTCCTTGAGAGCAGGAAGCCATGCCATTTCCTCCTTTTATCCACCAGTACAGTGTGAGCCTGAGTAGATACTCTGTACATGGTTCTGGAAATAAACTGAGTTTGGCTGTGCTTTAATGAAAATATGATTAATGATGGGGACATTTGTTCAAGATGTTTTATCTCACTGAATGGAAAGAGAATTTAGAAGCAAATTCCAACATACAAATAAAATGACAAGCATGAAAACAGACCGAACTATTTCTTCCCTGCCTTGTGCCAAGAAAGAGTGCCAAAATCTCATAAGAACAAGTTGGCCCAAACTGTGCCTATGTTTGAACAAGTCAGAAAAATAGTGAGAATAGGATTTTTTCTCACTACACCTTTCCTGAAACAGAATAAACAGTACAGTACAAATATGGGGAGTTAACAGTTAACTTCCAAAAGGAAAAATGTAACAACAAATAATGACAAGTAGAAAAGCCCTCAGATGGTCTGGTCTTCACATGATGATCTCAAGCATTCTGATTTATGTCGTGGTTTTGTTTTGTTTTGTTTTGCTTTGTTTTCTGAGCTCTTAAAAATATCATTGTTTAATCTACATACCTGGCCAAACAGCTGATGTATGATGTACAGATCAGGACAAGAAGTGACATTAACAGTGATGCTTCTCTATATTAGAATAGCCCTTCACAGTTGATAAATTTCCACACTTAATATCTGAATTCACTCTCCTCAAAATTTTATATGCTAAAAAAAAACCATGTCCTGCTACCTTATACCCATCTTACAGATGGCAAAACAAATCCTGAGTACCTCCCTCAGGATTGTAAAGTTACAGTGTTCAACAACAGTGATGAGAGTCAGCCATTAGATGCCATAGCAACAGGCTGGACAACCCCCCCCCCCATCTCGGTCATTCAGTCCACCACCAGGATTTGATACAGATACCAAGATTTTTTTTTTAAGATTTTATTTATTTATTTGTCAGAGAGAGAAGGAGAGAGAGTGAATGAGCACAGGCAGACAGAGAGGCAGGCAGAGGCAGAGGGAGAAGCAGGCTCCCCACAGAGCAAGGAGCCCGATGTGGGACTCGATCCCAGGATGCTGGGATCATGACCTGAGCCGAAGGCAGCCACTTAACCAACTGAGCCACCCAGGCGTCCCCAGATACCAAGATTTTATTTGACTCCTACCAAGTACAAATTTAAGAGAAACAGCTGAGTTTCTGCAATACTAAAGATATTTTTTTGAGCACCTTCTATGAGATAGGATCACATAGTAAATTTATAAAGCATTAAAAGAAATATTATTTACTTTTATTTAATGTAGTTGCAAGTATTTAAAGTATTTACTTGAACTTCTTATAAAATTCTACAAAGCCGGCACTATTTTGTCTATTTTTTACAATATCTCCAGACTAGCAAAGTTTTAAAATGTTGGAGCTGGAACTTTAAATCAGTTCTGCCCAGCTCCAAACCCATTTCATGACATCATCCTGCTTTCCTAAAGACAGAGTAGGGGATGTTTCTTATTAACAAGACTCCTGGGAAACTTAAGTAGGTCTTTGAGGTAAAATATGCTTGAAAATAAAACATTATTTCTGGGTGGAGGAGTCAAGATGGTGGAAAAGTAGAAGGCTGAGACATCAGGCAGCAGGAGATCAGCTAGAAAGCCTATCAAACCACTCCGAACACCTACAAATCCAACAGGAGATCGAAGAGAAGAGCAACAATTCTAGAAACAGAAAACTGACCACTTTCTAAAAGGTAGGACCAGCAGGACCAGCGGAGAAGTGAATCCAATGCGACTGGAAGATAGACCATGGGGGGAGGGCCGGCTCCCAGCAAGCGGCAGAGCAACGGAGCACAAAATCAGGACTTTTAAAAGTCTGCTCCATGGAGGGAAATCGCTCCAGAGGCTAAAGTGGGGTGAAGACCTCGCGGGGACAGTGTGGACTCAGGTCCCGCGGGGTCACAGAAGGATCAGGGGTGTCTGAGTGTTGCAGAGCTCACAGGTATTAGAGCAGGGAAGCCAGCTGCCAAGACAGAGCCTAGGAGTGAACTCTTAACTCGGAGTTACCTAGAACCGTATTCTGTGACATGGGCCAGTGCTCTGTGCGTGGGGTCCCCACAAGATCGGGGAGACTCCAAACTGGGAGATCCCAGGGATCTGCGGGGTTCGGAGACTCCAGGTGGGACTCTGTGCCAGAGACAGAGATGCTTGGTCACAGGCTGGGTGAGCTTGGAGCGCAGCCAGAGGCCAGTGAGACAGGAGAGATTACGCGCGATTTTCTCCAAGCACAGCTGGAGGCTGGGGAGATGGGAGTGATTAAGCGCTTTTCTCTGAAGGAGCACTGAAGACTGGGGCCCCGAGCTCTCGGCTCCTCCGAGCCAGAGATTGGGAGGCTGCCATTTTCATTCCCATCCTCCGGAACTCTATGGAAAGCATTCAGGGAACAAAAGCCCCCCGAAAGCAAACCTGCGAGAATTACTTAGCCTGCCCCTGGTAAGGGTGGTGCAATTCCGCCTGGGGCAGAAACACTTAAAAATCACTACAACAGGCCCCTCCCCCAGAATATCAACAAGAAATCCAGCCAAGACCAAGTTCACTTACCAAGGAGAACACTGGAATTCCAGAGGAGAAAGCAAAGCATGGAATTCTTGGCTTTCTCCCCATGAATATTTAGTCTTGCAAACTTAATTAATTTTTTAAATTTTTTTTCTCTTCTGCTAATTTTTTTTAACATTCACCCTCTCCTCTTTTAACATTTTTTAACTAGTTTATCCTAATAACTTTCTTAAAAAATTTTTTTGAACCTTTATTATTATAGTCATATTTTATCCTTCACTGTATCCAACTTTATTCTTTGTATACACATAGGGGTTTTTTTATTCTAAAAAATTTGGGGTACAACTTCTTCTAATAGATCAAAATAAACTCCAAATCTAGTACCAGGCTTGATCTAGTCTCCAACCCAAGGAAGTTCTCTCCACTTTCTATTTTCTTTTTTTTTATTCTCTCTACCAACTTACCTTATCAACTCCTTTGTTAGAAAAAAAAAATTATTTCATCTTGATAGTCATATTTCATCCCTTCATTGTGTTTACCTTTATATATGTTTTTCATTCTTAAAAACTTAGGGAAGTAGTTTCTTCTAAGAGACCAAAATACTCCCAAAATTAAGTGGGTTACCCTGTCCTAGTCACCAGTCTAATAAATATTTATTTAGTTTCTTTTTTTCTATATTTGTGTTCTCTTTTTTTTTTTTTTAATTTTTTGTTCTCTTTTCTGAACTTCCTTTTACCCCCTTTCTCTCCCCCACCCCATAATTTGGGGTCTCTTCTGATTTGGTTAAAGCACATCTTCCTGGGGTCTTTGCCACTCTTTTAGCATTACATTTCCTCCTTCATATATTCTTATCTGGACAAAATGACAAGGCTGAAAAACTCACCACAAAAAAAAAAAAAAAAAGAATAGGAGGCAGTACTGAAGGCTAGGGACCTAATCAATACAGACATTGGTAATATGTCAGATCTGGAATTCAGGATGATGATTCTCAAGGTTCTAGCCAGGCTCGAAAAAGGCATGGAAGATATTAGAGAAACCCTGTCTGGAGAAATAAAAGCCCTTTTGGAGAAGTAAAAGAACTAAAATCTAACCAAGTTGAAATAAAAAAAGCTATTAATGAGGTGCAATAAAAAATGGAGGCTCTTACTGCTAGAATAAATGAGGCAGAAGAAAGAATTAGTGATATAGAAGACCAAATGACAGAGAATAAAGAAGCTGAGCAAAAGAGAGACAAACAACTACTGGACCACGAGGGGAGAATTTGAGAGTTAAGTGATACCATAAGACGAAACAACATTAGAATAATTGGGACTCCAGGAGAAGAAGAAAGAGAGAGAGGAGCAGAAGGTATATTGGAGAGAATTATTGTAGAGAATTTCCCTAATATAGCAAAGGGAACAAGCATCAAAATCCAGGAGGTGCAGAGAACTCCCCTCAAAATCAATAGGAATAGGTCCACACCTCGTCATCTAATAGCAAAATTTACAAGTCTTAGTGACAAAGAGAAAAATCCTGAAAGCAGCACGGGACAAGAAGTCTGTAACATACAATGGTAAAAATATTAGATTGGTAGCAGACTTATCCACAGAGACCTGGCAGGCTAGGAAGAACTGGCATGATATATTCAATGCACTAAATGAGAAAAACATGCAGCCAAGAATACTGAAAATAGAAGGAGAGATATCATTGAAAATAGAAGGAGAGATAAAAAGCTTCCAGGACAAACAAAAACTGAAAGAATTTGTAAACACCAAACCAGCTCTACAGGAAATATTGAAAGGGGTCTTCTAAGCAAAGAGAGACCCTAAAAGTATTATCAGAAAGGAACAGAGACAATATACAGTAACAATCACCTTACAGGCAATACAATGGCACTAAATTCATATCTCTCAATAGTTACTCTGAACGTAAATGGGCTAAATGCCCCAAACAAAAGACACAGGGTTTCAGAATGGATAAAAAAACAAAACCCATCAATATGCTGCTACAAGAAGCTCATTTTAGACCCGAGACACCTCCAGATTGAAAGTCAGGGGATGGAAAACAATTTACCATGCTTATGGACATCAGAAGAAAGCTGGGGTGGCAATCCTTATATCAGATCAATTAGATTTTAAGCCAAAGACTATAATAAGAAATGGAGAAGGACACTATATCATACTCAAAGGGTCTGTCCAACAAGAAGATCTAACAATTTTAAATATCTATGCCCCTAACATGGGAGCAGCCAACTATATAAACCAATTATTAACAAAATCAAAGAAACATATCAACAATAATACAATAATAGTAGGGGATTTTAATACTCCCCTCACTGAAATGGACAGATCATCCAAGCAAAAGATCAACAAGGAAATAAAGGTCTTAAATGACACCCTGCACAAGATGGACATCACAGATATATTCAGAACATTCCATCCCAAAACAACAGAATACACATTCTTATCTAGTGCCCATGGAACATTCTCCAGAATAGATCACATCCTGGGTCATAAATCAGGTCTCAACAGGTATCAAAAGATTGGGATCATTCCCTGCATTTTTTCAGACCACAATGCTCTGAAGCTAGAATGCAATCACAAGAGGAAATTTGGAAAGAGCCCAAATACATGGAGACTCAACAACATCCTTCTAAAGAATGAATGGGTCAACCAGGAAATTAAAGAAGAATTGAAAGATATCATGGAAACAAATGATAATGAAAACACAACTGTCCAAAATCTGTGGGACACAGCAAAGGCAGTCCTGAGAGGAAAATATATAGCCATACAAGCCTATCTCAAGAAACAAGAAAGGTCTCAACTACACAACCTAACCCTACACCTAAGGGAGCTTGAGAAAGAACAACAATGAAAGCCTAAACCTAGCAGGAGAAGAGAAATAATAAAGATCAAAGCAGAAATCAATGAAATAGAAACCAAAAAAACAATAGAACAAATCAATGAAACTAGGAGCTGGTTCTTTGAAAGAATTAATAAGATTGATAAACCCCTGGCCAGACTTATCCAAAAGAAAAGAGAAAGGACCCAAATAAATAAAATCATGAATGAAAGAGGAGAGATCACAACTAACACCAAAGAAATACAAACAATCATAAGAACATATTATCAGCAACTCTATGCCAACAAATTTGACAATCTGGAAGGAATGGATGCTTCCCTAGAGACATATAAACTGCTAAAACTGAACCAGGAAGAAAGAGAAAACCTGAATAGGCCCATAACCAGTAAGGAGATTGAAACAGTCATCAAAAATCTCCAAACAAACAAAAGCCCAGGGCCAGATGGCTTCCCAGGGGAATTCTACCAAACATTTGAAGAAGAATTAATTCCTATTCTCCTGAAACTGTTCCAAAAAATAGAGATGGAAGGAAAACTTCCAAACTCATTTTAGGAGGCCAGCATCACCTTGATCCCCAAACCAGACTAGGATCCCATCAAAAAAGAGAATTACAGACCAATATCCTTGATGAACACAGATGCGAAAATTTTCACCAAAATATTAGCCAATAGGATCCAACAGTACATTAAAAGGATTATTCACCACGACCAAGTGGGATTTATTCCAGGGCAGCAGGGTTGGTTCAACATCCACAAATCAATCAATGTGATACAGTACATTAACAAAAGAAAGAACAAGAACCATATGATACTCTCAATAGATGCTGAAAAAGCATTTGACAAAGTGCAACATCCCTTCCTAATCAAAACTCTTCAAAGTGTAGGGATAGAAGGCACATACCTCAATATTATCAAAGCCATCTATGAAAAACCCACTGCAAGTATCATTCTCAATGGAGAAAAACTGAGAACTTTTCCGTTAAGCTCAGGAACACGGCAGGGATGTCCGCTATCACCAGTGCTATTCAACATAGTACTAGAAGTCCTAGCCTCAGCAATCAGACAACAAAAAGAAATTAAAGGCATCCAAATCAGCAAAGAAGAAGTCAAACTATCGCTCTTTGCAGATGATATGATACTATATGTGGAAAACCCAAAAGGCTCCACTCCAAAACTGTTAGAGCTTTTACAGGAATTCAGTAAAGTGTCAGGATATAAAATCAATGCACAGAAATCAGTTGCATTTCTTTACACCAACAAAAAGAAGAAAGAGAAATTAAGGAGTCAATCCCATTTACAATTACACCCCAAATCATAAGATACCTAGGAAAAAACCTAACCAAAGACGCAAAGAATCTATACTCAGAAAACTATGAAGTACTCATGAAAGAAATTGAGGAAGACAAAAAAAAAAAAAAAAGGAAAAATGTTCCATGCTCATGGATTGGAAGAATAAATGTTGTGAAAATGTCTATGCTACCTAAAGCTATCTACACATTTAATGCAATGTTTATCAAAATCCCATCCAATTTTTTCAAAGAAATGGAACAAATAATCCTAAAATTTATATGGAACCAGAAAAGACCTCGAATAGCCAAAGGAATATTGAAAAAAGAAAGCCAAAGTTGGTGGCATCACAATTCCAGACTTCAAGCTCTATTACAAAGCTGTCATCATCAAGACAGTATGGTACTGGCACAAAAACAGACACATAGATCAATGAAACAGAATAGAGAGCCCAGAAATAGACCCTCAACTCTATGGTCAACTAATCTTCGACAAAGCAGGAAAGAATATCCAGTGGAAAAAAGACAGCCTCTTCAACAAATGGTGTTGGGAAAATTGGACAGCCACATGCAGAAAAATGAAACTGGACCATTTCCTTACACCATACACGAAAATAGACTCAAAATGGATGAAGGACCTCAACGTGAGAAAGGAATCCATCAAAATCCTTGAGGAGAACACAGGCAGCAACCTCTTCGACCTCAGCCGCAGCAACTTCTTCCTAGGAACAACCCAAAGGCAAGGGAAACAAGGGAAAAAATGAACTATTGGGACTTCATCAAGATCAAAAGCTTTTGCACAGCAAAGGAAACAGTCAACAAAACCAAAAGACAACTGACAGAGTGGGAGAAGATATTTGCAAACAACATATCAGATAAAGGGCTAGTATCCAAAATCTATAGAGAGCTCAGCAAACTCAACACCCAAAGAACAAATAATGCAATCAAGAAATGGGCAGAGGACATGAATAGACATTTCTGCAAAGAAAACATCCAGATGGCCAACCGACACATGAAAAAATGCTCCACATCACTGGGCATCAGGGAATTACAAATTAAAACCACAATGAGATAGCACCTCACACCAGTCAGAACGACTAAAATTAACAAGTCAGGAAACGACAGATGCTGGTGAGGATGTGGAGAAAGGGGAACCCTCCTACACTTTTGGTGGGAATGCAAGCTGGTGCAACCACTCTGGAAAACAGCATGGAGGTTCCTCAAAAAATTGAAAATAGAGCTACCTTATGACCCAGCAATTGCACTACTGGGTATTTACCCTAAAGATACAAACGTAGTGATCCGAAGGGGCACGTGTACCCGAATATTTATAGCAGCAATGTCCACAATAGCCAAGTTATGGAAAGAGCCTAGATGTCCATCAACAGATGAATGGATAAAGAAGAGGTGGTATATATATACAATGGAATACTATGTAGCCATCAAAAGAAATGAAATCTTACCATTTGCGACGACATGGATGGAACTAGAGGTTATTATGCTTAGAGAAATAAGTCAGTCGGAGAAAGACAACTATCATATGATCTCCCTGATATGAGGAAGTGGAGATGCAACGGGTGTAGGGGTTAAGGGGTAGGAAAAGAAAAAATGAAACAAGATGGGATCAGGAGGGAGAGAAACCACAAGAGACTCTTAATGTCATAAAACAAACTGAGGGGAATGGGGGAGAGGGGGGTTGGGAGAGGGTGATGGGGTTACATTATATGTTTAAATAAAAATAAAATTAAAAAAATAAAAAAATAAAAATAAATTTCAAAAAAAACATTATTTCGAAGTAGTAGTCATTATCAGTTCATAATTGAAAGCAAGCTTGAGAAAATGCTATAAACCAGTGTCTTCTCACACAAAAGCTATCTGCAGACATGTGCTTATGGTTCCCGTTCTCACTTTGTAAACAGGTTCACCTGACTTGTATTTTCCTTGCTTTTGTTTCTTTGAATATGATGTTAGCTTCATTTGTGGTCGGATATTGGTTGTTCCATGGTATAAAAAAATACATATTTGCCTCACCTGTCCATCTGAATTTAAATGGAAAGACTTGTCTTATGGCAATTGTATATACGATTTATATAAATCATGTGTATCTGAAAATAGATTAATTTGGTCTAAAGTTATTATAATGACAGCGTCCCTACATACCAAGTATGGGATATGATAATGGAAAGAATATGGGGCTTCAGAATCCAGCTGTGCTGTCTTTTAAGCTGAGTAACCTTGAGGAAATCATTCCTTCACTCTGAACCTTGATTTGTTTCCATGTTGTTACAAAGGCCAAATGAGATCTAAGGGATTCTAAACATAAAGTTCTTTCATTATCATCATCATCTTTGCCATTAACAAAGCAATATTAGGAAAAATATTTTCATAAAAGAAAACCAGTATTCTCACTTAACATTTTTGTGAACATTTGTTTTTTGTTTTTTTGTTTGTTTTTTTAAAAGATTTTATTTATTTATTTGACAGAGATCACAAGTAGGCAGAGAGAGAGGGGAAGCAGGCTCCCTGCTGAGCAGAGAGCCCTATGCTGGGCTAGATCCCCAGGACCCTGGGACCATGACCTTAGCTGAAGGCAGAGGCTTAACCCACTGAGCCACCCAGATGCCCTTTTGTGAACATTTACATCAATTTATTCACAGGAAGAAATAGAAACAACAGTTAGCAAAATGGAGAACTCTGCAAAAGATTGCTACAGGATGATAAATCTGCATTTCCTCTCTCTTCCCTGTTTCTCATTACCTAAGGAGTGCCTCTTCCTTTCTGCATTCCTTTCCTCTGTAATCTCTTTACCCCAGCAAAAGAGCAGAGGATAAAATGATTTGTCTTTTGTGCTGCTAGCTGTTTCCTGGGGTTACAATGTGCTGGAGTAGGGGATGGTGACAGAGTGAAGCTAGCATTTAACAAGCAGTTGGCCTAGTCTCTTAGGACAGATTCAGAGATAAAAAGGAAGAATGTGGCATAGATATGCTGATGTCAAACAACTTGAAGGTCAGGGGAGTGTGGACAATAAAAGAAAGATGGTAGGACTTCGAAGTATGGCTGGAGTTCGCCATTCACAATTACAGGAACTGAAGGCTTTTCAGCCTTCACAATCTTCACTTGAATAGGGAACATCACCATCTTTTATTTATCTCGTAGAGTAGGTGTGGGAATTACATGAAATATTATATATAAAACTGTTTTGAAAATTATGCAGTCCTATACAATCGTTATTCTTTTTTAAAAATTGTTTTTATTAACATATAATGTATTATTTGCCCCAGGGGTACAGGTCTGTGATTTATCAATCTTACATAATTCACAGCACTCGCCATAGCACAAAGCCTCCCCAGTGTAATCCAACCACCTTGTCCCTACCCCTCCACCCCCCAGCAACCCTCAGTTTGTCTCATGATATTAAGTGTCTCTTATGATTTGTCTCCCTCCCTATCCCATCTTGTTTCATTTTTTTCCTTCCCTACCCTCCACAGAAACCTCCTCCACCCTGCTTTTCAAATTCCCCATTCCCTTACCCTTATCCTTACTTTTCCTAATAGCTTGTTGAGGCTATTTTATATTGAGGCTATATTATATATTATATATTATATATTATATATTATATATTATATATTATATATTATATGTTGAGGCTATATTATACCAAGTTGAGGCATGGACTCCTCACAATGGTTTGCCTATACTGAAAGCTAACTACTTTCTAGGTGTGGTTCAGAGTATTTCACCAATCATCACTTCCTAGGAAACTGTTCTTGCAGATCATTAATATGCTATTCTATACTCTTTGTTAAGCATGATTTTTTTAACTTACTCTAAAAAATTCCAGTGCAGTGATATCAAAAGAATTTTATATATGTATTTGTCTTTAATTTATACTGATAGATACTGAAAGCCTACTATATGCTAGGTGTTATCCTGAGTTCTACAGATAAAGCAAGTAGCCTTTTGCGCTAGCCAGTATGGACATCAGGGATTAGACTTCACATGATAGTCTTATTACACATAAAAATAATTTTACTTTGAACCATTCTTTTTCCTCTCTTTCCCTTTCATGAATTTTAGAAATTGAGAAATTTGCAATTTTAAAAAGCACCTAGGGTATTCTTATCATACTGATTGGAGGATTTTTGAGAACCACTGTTAATGACCAATGCTGCAAAGAAGAGATTTGTAATATATAATGTGTTCTTTCTAACTCATAAATTTCATTAATTAATGAGAAGCTGGAAAGAGCTTTTTTTTTTTAACCCTGTTAAACTTAGACTCTGAAATGTCACAATAGCTAATAGATCCCACATTTGCTTATTCATTGTTGAAAATGGTTCCCCTATTGAAGCTGATGTGAGAGGTCTAGTTGTGAAGTCGAAAATGGATCTCATTTGTGTTTTATTAGTATAAATTCAAGCCCATTTCATAATGGTCAAAGGCAAAAATTGACTTTTTCCATCTGTGAGCCTTTCCGATTTATAGTAACAGAACATGTCAGTCAAGTCTAGCCTCATATCTTGGTTTCACTATCTAGAACCTAGTCACTACTTAGTGATTTTGCCCCTCTGAGCATGTGTCCTTGTTGATATCTGAAAAGTGGGACCATAATTTTGGTCTGAATAGTGTTGTGAGTAATGAATGAAATGGTGTATGTGAGCATGATCAGCACACTGGTGCTCAGAAAATAGTCAAACCAATGAAAATCCACTCAATATTGATATTTTATTCAGATTAAAGAACCAAGGTATTTTTTTTCCATCCCTTCACCTATTCAACTCCTAGTCATTAGTAGGATGAATTTGGAAATTAAAAGAAGTTCATTTGGAAAACTCAAAATTCTGGCTTAATTTTGTTTGATCTGCCTATGAAAGGATCTTAGAAGAAAATGGGAAGATAGCCAGGTCCAAAAAATTTAATGTACTATTAAATATTTTCAAATATATTACCTTTCTTCTGTCCACTTCACAGTTCTTTGTCTTTGATACTTAAATCTTAGGGAAAAAAATAGTAAAACACAAATGTATTCCCTTTCATTAGGTTTAAGTTCTAAAAAGAAGAGGCTTTCCTCATTAGAATGAACCATTCTTATAATAATAAAGGAATTTTGATTATGACATAATAAACTGTTAAGATTAGTAAAATAATAATATGATTATGGACAATGTGATAGGTAATGCTGTTGCTCAGATATAAATATATCAGCAGCAATACTATTTGAATACTTGAACAGCATGTTACACGTCCCATGTATTATACCAAGTAATAATCTTAATACATAGGCAAAGCAAGTATTAATTTTACCCATTTTACAAATGAGGAAACCAAGGTCCAGAAACACAGAAATTATTAAATGCAGGAGGCAGAGCATGAATTCTGCTCAACAAAATCATTGTTCCTTTTGTTAAAAACACAGTCACATAAATCGTCATAATATTTTAATTCTACTATTCTTTATTCCCTTTATGTAAGGCAAAATCTAGCTCAAAACAAGTGCAGCTTTTCAAAGGAATTTATTATAAAGCAATTTTTACAGAAATTATTGTAGGGTTTGTTCTCTGAAGAAAAAAAGTGAGTGTTACTCATGATGTTGGTCCTCCATGAATCTTAAATAAAGACAGGAAAGTTAAACTATGTCGAGAGTGCCTATTCTGTGGTAGCCACTATGTGCATAGGTGATTTTGTTTAATCTTCACACAAGGTAATTATGTGTTATCTTGACTTTATAGATGGGGAAACTTAGGTACAGTTAGGGGCATGCCTTTCCCAAGGAGATACAGGAATGAGGAGAGATGAAGTCTAAATTGGAAATTTGATTCATGTGACTTAAAGAATAGTGCACATTTCTCTCTGTACCTCTCTGCCTCCTAAGAGGGAAACAAATGATTTATTAGGTTGATGTCTCCTCCTCACATCTCCGTTCCCTTATATGGTGAGGAGGTTCGGTGGATCTCAGGTGTACTTGGGATCCATGATGTTTTTACAGTAAAAGAAAATGGGCCTCCATGTACCCTCTTCTTTCTCATGAGACAATTTTGCAAAGCACATTGTTCCAAATATATACCAGCCTAAGGGTCTTATGTATAATAAGGAAAAGAGAGAGACACTTGGGTCTTAAAAAAAAAAAAAAAA
>RCUC01114689.1:0-27567 GCA_003697995.1 Taxidea taxus jeffersonii | reverse complement strand
CTTTAAAAAGAATACTTTGAAAATGAATTCAAAATACATTTCTTCTTACCACTGTTTCTGAAGCCCTTTTCACCTTGATTTCTTCCAACCTGTTAAATCAAATCATCTGGGGTAATTGGTAATGTCAGCAAATATTTATGGTTGTGACAACTGGAGTGTTGGAAGTGGGGAGGTGCCACCGGTGAGTAGAGGCCAGGGATCTTACTAAACATCCCACAATGCGCAGGACATCCCTTCAGTAAAGAATTAGCCAGCCCCAAATGTCAATAGTGCCAGGGTTGGGAAGCCCTGTATTAAACTGAGTTGGTTAATGTTTAATCTTCAGTTAACTCATATGCATGGGGATATGCTGTTTAGAGACAGAAAACAATTTACTGATTCCAAATATAAAGAAATTTAAATATGGTATCGTTATTTTTACAAAAGCAATTGAAATATCAAAATTTAGACTATAAGGCAACATAAGTCCATTAGAGTTTACACAGTGTTACAAATATCAGAAATAAGTTTGGGAGAATCTTCCCTCCCCTTTCTCCTTCACCTGAGCAGTTGAATAGTTTTCCTGTTAAGGAAAGCTAAGCAAAATACTGTCATGAAAATATTGGATATTTCAATTAATAAATTCCAAATAAAAGTGGAATTAAGCTAAAAATTATAAAGAGTCCTTGAATGGCTTGTTGATTAGAAACTAATGTAACTCCTTGTCTAGGATAAAATACCAAACAGGCAGCAGCTGCTGGTAATTTGGTGCAAGTAATTGTAGAGCCAATAAGTTGAAGAAGTGCTTATTAAAAGAAACTGCTTTCCTATCTGCTTGTAAGTTCAATTGAGTAATGCACTCTACATGTGGTCTGACACTGGGTAAATTATACACCTGATTTAAAAACACTCCATCCATAAGAGCTCCTATTTTGCTCATCCATAAAATTTTTACTTTCTTCATTACTACTTGCAGCAGTGTATGGCATAATATCTATCAAATTAGGCTTTGAGGACATCTCAGGCTGGCACCCTGCTGACTTGAAACATGTGCTTAATATTACTGCAGTGCTTTTAACCCCATGAGTGCCCTGGGTGAGCCCACATAGGCACACAGACTCTGTGACTCTCTCTCTTTGCTGCTGCATCCTCCCCCTACTGAGAATGAGAAACATCAGAGAAAGGGGTGGGGATTGCATTGAGGTTTAGTCACTGGGTAGGACAAATAAGTAGTTGAAATTTATAGAAATAAGACAGACAAAATAAACCGTGTAGTCTAGGATTTCACAGTTTTCAAAAATATCAGCCAAAAGGAAACATTTGAAATTAAGGCATTCTATCAATTTGACCTAACAAACTCTGAAAGGCAAGACAAAACACACAATAGTGCTTTCTGGATAACTCACATGAAAGCCAACTTTGGAATGTGTTTTATTTATATTTATAAATGTCTGGAAGACTTCAATAAACATTTGTTGCTTTCTGTTTACTAGGTGCCGGGTACTATGCTTGATGGTAAAGATACAGTGATGAACACGTGTGGACCTTGCCATTTTGCAGCTCAAATCTTGCAAAGGGGACAAGATTTTAACAAAAAACTATAATGTAATGATAAAACATAAATAATTTCAAGACCATTGTTTAACATTCATTCATTCATTTACTCATCCATTCATTCACGGGAGATAGTGTTAGACCCAAAGGGTCCCATTTGACAGCTATTGTCCTGTTGTGCAGCTGGATACACCTATAAATCTCAGCCTGATGCTGTTAAATATTTGATTCATGTAATTATTTCCTCCTTTTCTTATTTCATGTTGACCTAGTAGTCTTCTGATTATAATTTGTCTTCCCACCTAGAGGGTCTATGGGGAAAAAATGCACTTATTAGAGAATTCCAGTGGCCATTATTTTTTGTAATAATACTGCTTGTTTTAAGTTACAAACTGGTATATTAACCATATTTTAGCTCCCTATGTAATGCTCTGAATTAAGGTCCCTTTGACAATCTACTTCATTGTAAATGAAAACATTTTCAGTGCTTTGTGATATTGGTTAATGTGAATGTCCTCAAAGAGATGGACCCACCTTCTGGGTTCTGACAAGTCAGTTTTGTGGACCCACCAGATTCTAGCAACTAATGTAAAGAATAGAATCCACTGGAGGATATGAGCCTGTTTTAAAATGTAATGCCTAGAGGGGTGCCTAGGTGGCTTATTCGTTAAGGATCTGCCTTTGGCTCAGGTCTTGATCCCAGGGTCCTGGGATTGAGCTCCACATCTCACTCCCTGCTCTGCGTGAAGCCTGCTACTCCCTCTCCCACTACCCCTGCTTATGTTTCCTCTCTTGCTGTGTCTCTCTCTGTCAAATAAATAAATAAAATCTTTTAAAAAGTATAATGCCTATAGAGAAAGTAGGAAAAAAAGAATGGGAGATATATGAAGTCTAGATTTTGAGAAGTGTCAGCCAGCAAAGAAGCAGAGTAATAAATTCAAAAGGAAGATTGAAGGCCAGGACAATGGAGCCAAGAGAGAAAAGGGTCTGTTATGGAGTTGGGAGGCAGAGATGAATGAGCCTGAGACATGGGGTACTGTATAAGGCAGTTAGAGAGATCCTTCAAGAGAACATTGTCAGCAGGGAAGAGGGAGAGGGCAGGGAACAAGATTGAATGAAGTTATAGAATAAATAGCTGGAAAAGAAGTAGAAAAACTGTGTATGGACTTCTCTTCAAGAAATTTGACAAGAGAATGGTGGCTTGAAGGATTGTCTTTTGGAAGAGAGAACCTCAGTGTTTGTGGACAAAGTGCAAAACACTGGCAGAGAGGAAGGAGATGAATGACCAAAGTTCCAGGTAAGGCATTCATGTGTGTCTTGATTTTTCACTCATTCCTTCATTTAAGTAGAGTGGTGGTTAGACACACAGATGCTGGAGCCAAATGGCTTGGGTTTGGAGCCAGTTTCACTGTCATAGTCTTGGGCAAATTAATCTCTCAGTGCCTCTCTGTACCTGCCTCAGAGGATTATTGTAAGGATTAAATAAATTAATATATTTTTTTAAAGATTTTATTTATTTATTTGACAGACAAGTAAGCAGAGAGGCAGGCAGAGAGAGAGTAAGGGGAGCAGGCTCCCCGCTGAGCAGAGAGCCCAATGAGGGGCTCGAACCCAAGACCCTGGGATCATGACTGGAGCCGAAAGCAGAGGCTTTAACCCACTGAGTCACTCAGGCACCCCTAAATTAATATTTTTTAAGTGTCTGGAACTATACCTGATACATGGCAAACATTTAAACATGTTTGTTAGGTAAACAGAGGAGTTAGTCTAGACAAGGGATATGTTGATACCTGATCCTCTAGGAATCAATGATAAAAAAATTTTCTTTGTTTCCTGAACTTCTTTAAAGACTTTGTATTGGAGATCCAAAATTACCCAGAGCCTGCAGTGAATAAAATTGCTGTCTACATCAGCACAAAATGTTCTGACAATCTTATTCCTAGGTACAACTAGATAAATTGTAGAATTCTGTTAAGGAGTTAAGGGAAATTTCCTGAAGAAATTGCAAACTAATTTCTGTCACATTTTTGTGGAATTTGGTGGATCTTACTCTAAGCTTTTTTCAGAATACCCATAACAACCTTTGGCTTCATATCTTTCTTTGAATTTAAGTTACCCTTTCTACCCTCTCTTCTTTACTCCAGTTATTATTTGGAGCTCATGGAATTCTATCTGTAAAGTCCTTCCAAGGTTTTTCCTTATTTTATTTCTTACACTTCCTAATTGACATTGGCTCAAAGCATATAGGGTTAATTTAATAAAAACATCAGATGGCTCTTCCCTTGGGCATCTTAGCTGATGGGACAGTAATAGCTTATTATTGGTGAGAACATTCTACCATTAATGAGGAAAGGTGGTTGAATAATTCACTGAACTCTTTTCCTCCTTTTCTTCCCTTCCTCTTAGACTTATTCTTTAATTTCAGAGGATTGTAAGCATTGTTTATTTTGCTAGTGGTGCACTATTTTTAAAACTCATTACAAGAAAATAAATACATGGCAAATTATCAGAATTTTTCACAAAAGAAAGTGATGGTTTGCTCAGAACAGCAAACCTGTCTCCCTTTTCCCTAGCCTGTTGCTAATCTTGGTTTACTTTTCTCTTTGTTGTGCAAGAAGAGAGAACGCTAGTACATATTATTTAATTTTTAAATTTCATATTGGAGAAGAATCTTGATGGTTATCTTGAGAAAACTGCCACCAGAAAATTGTTCTCATATTCACATCTGTCTGGGGACTATCTCTAAGGCTGTGGTAAAGGATTCTGAGTTGGCTCTTCCCACGGTTCAGTCTCAATGGCTCATCAGAGAACTTGGGTCTAGGAGTAGGTCTGGGACACTCTTTTGATTAGAAATGGGAGCTGAAGGGGCCATCAACTGGGCAGAGGGCATATCATTTAAAAGAGAAAGAGTTTCAGTTAGCTGCAAAGAACTGAAATGCAGTTCCAGGATCGAAGGCATCACCACACATGCTCACCAGGGTGCAGTCCCAGGCCCATTGTATCCTAGTTCTGTGATGTAGTCCAAACTGCTTTACTACCCTTACACATCCTCCTTCACCTTGTAAACCTCAGTAAACTGCAGATATTGATGTTCCTCTTCTGTCCCTACACAGGGTTATAGAGTGAACTGGATGAAAGAATCTTGTGTACCACATAAAACAATACAGTTATTAGTATTATGATTAGGGTTAATCTTAATGAGGTGTGATATAAGTAGTTAAGTTAAAACAATAGGTATAGAAGTTGAGTTTGCCCTAGGAACAGAATTAGCTTTAGTTACTTGATTGAACAGATGTTAGAAAGATTAGTTACTTGATTTGGATAGATTGAGTAGAATTTAAAAGTAGATTCCTTTAAAATAAACAGAAAAGTGGACCAGGGAAAAGATAGGACTTAGAGGTGGCAGAGCCCACTGCAGTGCCTGACCCACATAGACACTTAAGATGTGCAGCTTGAATGAGTGTATCTTTAGAGATAACTGAATTATTTTAACTTTCTCCTATCTATTTTTTGGGTTTTCCCCCAAATTTGATATAAGCAGGACATATTAGTTTTAAAATCATAAACAGTATATTTAAAAGAAGATAAAACAACAAAACCAAAATGTGGAAGATGAGAGTACCACAGACATAGCTGGGAATGGTAGCTGTGGTGGTTAGAAAAGGAGACTTGAGGCATGGTTAAAAGAGCTCACATTTGGGGAGACTTGTATGCTGGACACCATGGGAAGTACTGCCTATGGTTTATTGTTTTTGATCCTCTTAACAAGCCTACATGGTTGATGTTAGTATTATCTCATTTTACAGGTTAGGAAGATGGGAGCACAAGTCTTACCACTTGTTGGTGGCCAAGTTAGGATTCAAACCCAGTTGGTGTGGCTCTGTAATCTGAGCTCTGTTAACTTCTGAGGCGATGTGGACAACTTGGCATCTTGGAAGTCACTATCATGAACTGCTATTCTAAGTTTAAGCAAATGCAAAAACAGTTCAAAACAGCCCACCAGATCTAGATCACTCATTAATCAACAAACTGTGCCTTTACACTTCAGTATCTCTTCCCTCCAGGCTACATCTTGTATTCTGGGTCACCCTTGTCACTTACCAAGTAATCCAACAGTCTGATGCTTCTAGCCTTTTCCCACTTGGAAGTGTAGCTGTGGTTCTCCCTTTGAAACTCCAAAAGCACTAGATTTTGTTTGTCTCTCTCATTGCCTGTGTCCTTCTCTACAACTCAGGGGCATACCTAAAGCTTATATAATTAAGGAGCACCCCTTTAAGAAAAAGAATACACAATTACAAATTCAAGGTGAAATAAAGAATATTTATTTAAAATAAAAAGGAATGACAGTAGAATACAATTTTTTTCCTAAAGCTGATAAATACCTCAATCCCTGGCCTTACTGAGGTAGCTCTCAAGACTTTACAAATGGTGCATGCAAATGAGAATGCCTGAACTGTCTCTGAGTCACTTGTCTCTGCCCCAGCTCTGTCCTCAGAGCAACTGAGCTCTGTTGGAACACAACCCCTGTCAGCTCCTCCAGTCCTAAACAAAGGAGCAGGAAATCTTTTCTTTTGATTCACACACAAAATAAAATTAGAAATTAATAATTAGAAAGTAAATAAAACAAAACAAACAAACAAAGGCTAGTCCCAGTAAAACTTGAACGGATGGATTTGACTCAGATAAACTGGAAAGCAAGGGCAAGGCCTAAGTAGCAGTTATAATGCTATAGTCTTACCCCCACGTGTTTATTAGCAGAGGGTCTTCTTTTTTTCTTTTATTTAAATTCAATTAGCCAACATATAGTGCATCATTAGTTTCAGATGTAGAGTTCTAACAGAGGGTCTTCTAAAGAGTGCATTCGAAATGACTCGGGGACCATGTAAACTTTTAGGTTGGATATCTATGTGTAGACTGGAGCCAGAGAAAGTACTAAATAGAAAAGTCTCTCAGTTTCTCTCCATTTTGACTCCGTTCCTCCTGAATTGACAGGGAAGCCCTTGATCTTTCCACTGCCCTTGTGCTTCTAGTGCTAGTATCTAAATTGTCCTTCTAGTGACTACTGGGAAATTAGACTTGCCCATGCAGTGAGGTAGAGTTGTTCAGATCTCAGTGGTATAGAGGGAAATCAAGATTCTCTTCCATATTCTGTCCCTTTAAAAAAGCAAACAAACAAACAAATGAAACACTCAAACTTAGGGAATTGAAATATCTGGATCAAGGTAGGGCCATAAATTGAAGGCTCAACAAATATCAAAGTAAGCTTAGGCCCTTGCTGACAGCAAGAGTAATATAATGATTCTTAAATGTGGTATAGCAGTTTATTGATACAAAGTCCTTTAATTTGCCATGTTATTAATTTAATAGACAACTTTGAGAGGTAGGTGTTTTAGTCCAATTTTATTGAAAACTAATATTTCTGGAGCCCTTACTGTATACTAACAATTATGCAAAGACCTTTAGAAGGAGTGTCTCATCCCTATAATATATAAATGTTACAATATCCCTATAAAGTCAGTTTCTTCCATTAAACACACTAGGAAGCAGAGACTCAGAAAGCAAAATAACTATCCACAACTACACACCTATGGGCAGGGCTGGACTTGAATTCTGGCAGTCTGGTTCTCTGGGTGTACTCTTACCATCAATCACTACTGTTAGTTACTTGCTCCAGGTCATGCAGGATAGAGCTATCTCCCAAAATTCAGGTTTCTTATACTAAATCTGCTTACTGTGACCAAAACCAAAAAAATAAACCATGGTTAGTGAGAATAGTGGAAAGCAAAATAGAGAAAACAGCCTGAGTTTTAGCCTACCACAGCTGTGGGACTGTGGGACCTTTCTAAATCACACTTTTTCCTTTTTGGAATGGGTATAATAGTTCCTTCTTCAATCTACTCCATCAAGGTTTTGTAAAACTCAACTATAGTGAAAATGTTTTGTAAAATGAACTTCTTATCACAATTTAAAAGGTGTTCTTAAGCCAAATCTTATACTGACTTAGTGGCATTTTAGGAGTCTTGAAGGCGTGAGGAAGCCTTGAAACTACCTGGCTTACACTGTTAGCCATACTGTATGCTGCTTTACATGCAGACCCAAAGATGAATGAGCTTCAGATATGAAACAAATAAGAACAATCCATTTATTTATTATTTCCTTTATCTTACAAAAAGAATAATTCTCTAAAGTCTGGCTTTATTCAGAGTTGTGAAACTATCACTGGATATAGGAAATCAATTCTTATAAGTAGGCACTAAAATGAGATAGCATCTAAGAATATCCATAAAGAACAGAGATGAGACTTAAAATGCTTTTCATAAAGATCCTGCTTTACATTTAACCAAGTAATATATGGAAAAATTGACACCTTTCAGCACCGGCATGGTTACCACCACTGTTACTGTGAAGACTGAGGCTTGATCAACACTTGCAGTGGAATCAGATTAGTGGAATTGATTTGTAGGCTCATTTATTTAAAACAAAAATATGAAGGTGTTTCTTGAGCAAAAATTCAGATTTGGACATCATTTAAAAGATTTCCCATAAAATTACCTATTTCTAATTATAATAGTCTTTCTTCTATTGAACACCATTCTAGAATAGATCAAGACATGATTATTAGACATTTCATACTTGCTCAGAACAACATAGTAAGGAAAGAAAACTGGTAGCCTTTTTATTGTAAGAGAAAATATTTTGGGGTGTTTACTACATGCTGGCTGTGTGCTACTACTCACTTTCTTTATGTTGACTCAAGACAACAATGTAGGTATTACTAGTATCCTATTTTTGCAGATAGGGAAACTGAGCCTTTAGAGAGGTTAAGAACTTCGTTTGAAGTCACACAGCCAATAAGTGTGGACCTGGACTAGAACCCAGAGTGTCCATAGCTTTTTCACTGTAGACTCTTCATTTTATCATGAGATAGTTTCATTACTTCCTCAAGAAGGAGTGGCACCCTTGGCTTTCATTACTGTTATTTGATTTACTTTTGTTATTCAACAACTTGTACTTCTGATTCTTGAGGGGAGCCATTTGTCCTTGTCTAATCACTTCAACCTTATTTTTATGGGTCAATGGTTGTGAAAAATTAGAAAAAATGAAGATAATTAGAAGTTAAAAGGTATATACTCCACTTTTTGGAATGGAAGAGACAGGATTTTATCATATTGACAGCTCCATTGTGATTCAGAGGGATATTGTTACTGAATAAAAAAGTGAAATCATGTACTGTGTAATATTTTCATGTTTTCTCTATGTTCTGTAAATTTAGTTTATTCACACTAGAACCAAACCAAAGTCAATGAAGTGCAACAATAATTATATATATGTGTGCACATATGCTCTCTCACACACACATTGTTTAGATACATCAATTGATAGATGAAGTATATAGATTTTAGCTACGATTAATGTGACGGTTCTACACAGCTAAGTTCAGTGGGAGGTTATTTATTGAACCTGACTCTAAAGTCCAAATTTCTGTTTGCCAAATAATTCAGTCTGGAATTTCATATATAAATAGAGCAATAATAGTATTAGCAGCTAATATTTAAGCAGCAATGCTTTGTACCTCACAAATGTTTATTGCTTTACGTGCACTGTCCTGTTCTCACCCTCCACCTCATAGAAGAGGGATCTTCTGAGATGAAGAGCTCTAGCAGAGTCTCAAGCCTAAGCCTTATTCAAGCCCAGGTCTAGCTGACTTAGGAGCCTGACCCTCAGCTCCTGTACCATGTGGCCCTTAGACATCAGCCATCAAATGTTGGAGTATTGACAATGCATTACTTTCTCTGGGTGCTCCTTTCCCCCTACTCTGCTCTGAATAGCCTCAGATAAGGGTCCTGAAGAAACATGTCCTCCTGCCATTATTTTTTAAATTATTATTATTAATAATCAATTTTTCCTAAGAGTCAAATCTGTTGTGGCTCATTATGGCCATCAGTTATGCCTTTGGACTTGATGTTGAAGTGTATTACTGAAATGCCACATTTATGTGTTTATGTGAATAATTTTGACCTAGATTGGGCCTCTCAGGAGTACCTGCTAGATAGCCTGTAGTGTCTATGACTTTGTCATTAGCTTCCAATGACAGTAACTTGCTGTAGGCCGGGTAGTTTTTCCTTCTAACCCAGCAGAAAGGGGAAGACCAAAGGTAGAAAATATACCAACTTCTTTGATGCATACAAAGTACTTCTCCAATCTTACTAAAGTGGAATGAAAGACCTATCTGTGCATTAATATATTTCTATATAATGATATATATTTCTATATATCACCAGCACAGAAAGATTGGTGTGGGGCTTATTTCTGATTCTTTTTTTTTTTTAAGATATCATTTATTTATTTGTCAGATAGAGAGCACAGGAGCGAGCACAGGCAGAGGCAGAGGGAGAAGCAGGCTCACCGCTGAGCAAGGAGCCCGATGTGGGACTCGATCCCAGGACGCTGGGATCATGACCTGAGCCGAAGGCAGCCGCTTAACCAACTGAGCCACCCAGGCATCCCTTATTTCTGATTCTAAAAATTCTGTGAATTATTTGATGCTACCAATTTGATGAAATAAAATTGTTTTGGTTTGACTTTATAGTCACTTATACAAAATAGTTTTTTAAAAAACCCCTAACAACAGGGATGCCTGGGTGGCTCAGTCAGATAAGCACCCGATCCTTAATTTCAGTTTAGGTCATGATTTAAGGGTTGTGAGATTGAGCCCTGCATTGGGCTCCACACTGTTTGTGGAGCCGGCTTAAGATTCTCTCTCTCCCTCTCCTACTGCTCCTCCCTGCCTTGCTTTCTCTCTCTCTCTCAAAACAACAACAACAACTAAACAGCATCTATACAAGGTACCAAATTATTATATTAGAAAAATTTAAAAAATTTAAAAGCCAGCAACTTGGGTCAACTTTGGTACCCATTGATGAAATAAAAGTGTTATTTGTATAATTGAATAGTTGTTCTTTTCTGGCTCTTTTCTGGTTCTCTTTTCTACCGGAGAGGGAAGTAAGAGTCTATCAGATTTATGGAAACTTTTGTTTCCTTGAGTCAAGGACTAGAGTAATCTGCAGGGGTACTGGACACAATACCTAAAGTGGGGTTTGGCTTAGCAGAACCAAAGAGCTGATTTCTGCCAGGCACAGGGAGAGCAGCTGGGTTCTTTGGGGTGGACTTCGCAGGAAGGACGTTGCCAGCCAAGCCATAGACTTGGGTTTTAGTCATAGCTGTACTAACATTTAGCTCTGTGCTTTGATGAAAGTCACTTAACATTCTCTTAGCTTCACTGTCTCTCAAATGAGCAAGTTGCATAGAATGATACCTAGGCCCTTCTGACTTGAAAAGTCTAAGAACCTTCATTCTAATCATTCACCTGCTGGAACCACATGTGGACTTCTAAGGATTAGTTTGTGAAGGGCTGTGAAGCCTTTGTAAAAGTTTCAACTTAGAAAATAACCAATTTTACATGCTAACTGGATGAAACCCATTATGCATGGGAGGAAAATCTGGGAGGGAAAACTGACCTCTGTAGGGTCACTTATTTTTTTTTTTTTAATGAATACATTAGTTGTTCTCCAGTGCCTTGTCTTCTTTGAGAAAAGCATGTAACTTTGTGAATGAAACTTAGACCTTACATTACAAAGGCAGCTTCATCAATATTTCTGCCTGGGCATTTTTGATATTATCAAATACATAAAATGGAAGTCATCAGATGAAATGCTTTTGGATATGACTGAGAAACTTAGCTCGTTTGGTTATAGAAAAAAGTAACAAAAGGCAGGAATCAGAAAGGTCTGGGTTTGAGTTTTATTTCCTTTAAATAATTTCTCTAACATTTCTCACTTGAACATCAACAGAAGCATACTTAAGCTTTTTATTTTGACTGTAGACTCAAGTCTTTATACCATCTCCCACATTATACTGAAGTCTTGTCTTCCAAATAAGCCTCTGAATTGTTGCCTGTCACCCATATTTGATACATAAATGTGTGGTGTTTCTTGTGGAAGGACTCTAAAGAGTGCATAAACATCTGGTATGTTTGTATAGTTAGGAAGATGGAGTTCCTTAATGTATGGATGACCTTTAAACACATACACATGGCCTATTTTATATGTAGGCTTTTTTTTTTCTTTAAGCTTTTTTATTTACACATATAATGTAACCCCACCACCCTCTCTCAACCCCTCTCCCCTCCCCACTCCCCTCAGTTTGTTTTATGACATTAAGAGTCTCTTTTGGTTTGTCTCCCTCCCGATCCCATCTTGTTTCATTTTTTCTTTTCCTACCACCTTAATTAACCCCCACCCCCATTGCATCTCCACTTCCTCATATCAGGGAGATCATGTGATTATATGTAGGCTTTTTGATGAAAAACTTAGCCCTATTCTGTGCATAACACTTTTCTCTGAATAAAGCCTCAGCAGAGTTTGGAAGAAAAATTCTGCTCCTTGGCAAATATTTTTAAGGGACAATAGCTGCTTTTCTGATTGTGAAAGACAAGCTGAAACCATGGTAGAAGAGAAAACAGTGGACCTAGTAGAGGAATATTTTGTACTCCAAAAAGACATGCAAATTTAAACAGAGGACTTAAAAAAAAAAGGAGAGAAGGTTTTTTGCTTTTATTTATTTTTTGTTTTTAAATATAAAAAGCCCTTCTCCACAGTCAAGGCTGTTTTTTCTCCTACGAGAGGTTTAGAACTGTATAGAGATAGTTACATACATGGGCATCTCAAATGAGAGGGCACCATACATACATGTAATTGGTTGCTTTTTTCTTTCCCTCGGCAGTCTGTAAAAAATGTGAAAATGCTCCTGCTTTTGCCTAGCCATTAAAAGGCAGTGGCTGCACCATACTGTGATTTGGGAGCTAAAGAAAATGGCCAGAACTGACTGATATCTGATAAACAGTAACAGGAGTCAGTTTATTGCACCAATCGTTAAATAATGGTGCTGATTATAAGGCTGCTAACTGCAGATGCTGTAATTGTCTGTCATAAATCTTAGTCATTTGTGACAGGAGCACAATGAAAGGGAGCATCTGCTTGAGGGCAAATGACTTCTGATAAATATCAGCTCTACGAAAATGTACTTGGATGTGTCTCAATATTTTGGAGAGCCATTCATGTTGCTTCCACAAATGTGAAGTTATTATTGGTTTGTATTGATTTTGCCACTCTTTTTTTTTTTTTTAAAGAGACAGAGAGTGACTCAAGGTTGAGTTGAATAGCATCTCAGCTCTTTATCTGATCTACTCATTTCTCTCAAATGCATGTTTGAGTGAAAAAAAATAATTGCACTTTTTTCAGTAGATTGCTGTTCAGAAACACAGCCTGGGAAATTCAATATGCAGCTTATAAAAAAATAACAAAAGCCAACATTTGTGCAAGGGGGAGGGAAGGCCTTAGGATTTTTACAAAGGTTATTTTTCAGAAAAGATTTTAAGTCGTTAAATGCCAGTCTCTAATGAATTTCAACTGCATGAAAATGAATTACATGTGCTCCTGTTACACCTATAAAAATATCATACTTGTTTTAAAATTTACCCTTTATGTAAGAAAGACTTCTTTAAGTTACAAAACACCTGGGAAAAGTAAGTATTACATAAAACTAACATCCATGCTTTAAAAATAGCTGCTTTTTCCTAAAATATTTATTATATTAAACATTTATTTATTGCATCAAGGACAGCTTAGAAGTACAAAGCAAATAGAATGAGGAAATTCATATTTCCTGACGTGGAAATTCAACCTTGTGTTGAGCTTAAACTTCTGTGGTTTGAAGATGGTGAGAGTTATTAATGAGTACAGACTGTGTCTGTTTATGGCTGTTGATGATTATCAGAGATGTGCATCTCTTAACAGAGCTTTCTATGTGAAGAAAATAAAAGTTTTGTAGTCTGTTCCATGCAATTGCTCAGCAATTGCTCCAGCTGAGTTGTCCAAGAGTGGCTCAGAGTATGGGGCTGAGGGGATGTGGGGACACATCATGGAAGGGGGATGCAACAAGAGAGGGACTCAAAGAACAACTTTTATGTGGGCTGTCTGGAGTGTTTCTTCTGAACCACTCTGCTTCTATTTATAGCTCAGCACCACAGGCTGAAATACCCATATAAAGTCGTCCATACACCTACAGAACAAAGACTCTACGGACTATTTCAGTGACAGTATTTATGGTCTCACCATCTTATTCACAAGACTTTTTCCAAAAAGTCAGCTCAGACAGTTTCTTCTGTCCTTGACTGTACAACTCATGTTTTTTCCCTAATCACTCTAATAATTGTAGATAACCAGAGCTTCATGGTAACAGTGCCCAGAATGGAGGACTGCCTTTAATTAGCGATTCCTTTAAAAATAAAGAGTCTCTGGTACTATTGTAACTAAATTTTCTGAAAGGACATCTGAAACAGTGCTCTATAGTGACCGTAATTTTTAGAAAGGCAAATTTTGGCAGGGAAGGTAGATGTGATTGGTATTCTTAAGAAATAGGAAAACAAATCCTAAATCTCAACCTTCTATAAAGATGTGGGAGGAAAGGAGATACACAGAAAAAGAGTATATTTTGGCATCAGACCAAACTGGATTTGATTCTGAGCTCCGTGAGGCAAGTTCTTAAGGTTTCTCATTTGCCATTTTTACAAGGACGATTTCCATTAATACTATGGTTGTAAGAGGTAGTATCTATAAATCATTTGACACAGTGCTTGACATAGAGGAGTTGTGCAGTAAATATCTATAGCTATTGTTAATTATAATATTACTAATATTATATGTTTATTAATTACTTATTAATTAATTATTAACAATTAATTAATAATTACTAATATTATGTGTTTATTAATTAATAGTAACAATTATACATTGTGCATTTTTCTCTGTGTTTGCATTTGGATGTCAGCCTCCTCCTGATTTTAGTATGATTCATCTCTTTCTTCTGGAAAGAAACTGCTGGGAAACTTAGATACACTGAATTTCTGTTTTTATGGGTATCTTTCCATGAATAAGTACAAAAATGAAGCAAATATATGTTAAATAGCTGTCTTGTCCTCCTGGGGTTGGAGGTGATAAGAGGAGTTCAGGGAAAAAATTGTTCTCACAGTTGTCCCTTCTTTCACAGAGCTTGCTGTATTGTTGGTAGAGAGAACTACCAGTTAATTATACATTAATTGTCTCATGTGTATTAAACAGTATAGTGTAATAGAAAGTCAGAAAAGACTAAAGTAATTAGAGAAGGGACCTGAGCTAAGCTCTTAAGGCCCAGTGTGATTTGGATAGGTCTAGTCGCCTGATTTCATTGAGGTCATCAGCATGAGCAGAGACATGAGTATGACATAAGACATTTGGAATAAGTATGATGTCTTTGGAGGATAGCTAAAAAATAAGTCAGAGGGATGTGTTGGGGTAGAGTGGGAAATGAATGAAGTGAATTTGTAGTAGTTGAGGTCTGAGTAGGAGTATTATCATTTTAATATCATTAAAGCTAACACTTACTAATTGTAATACTAATTGTAATTTTGCACCAGGCATTAAAGTTCTTTCATGCAGGATTTCAATTAAACCCAATGGGATGTCCAGGAGATAGCTAATATTATCAGTCCCACTCTTCAGGTAAGGAAATTAGTGAGTTTACAAGAGAGTCAATATGGCATGGTGGTTAAGAGTGTCAGTGCTCTATCTAGACTGGCTGGATTTGAATGTCAGCTTTACTAATTACCAGCTGTGTGGCCTATTCATCCTCTGTGTTTCTGTTTCCTCATCATCAGTAAAATGAGGATAATAGCATTACCCAGCTCATAGGGTTATTGGAAAGCTCCTTTAAGTTAAATTTACATTTTTATATGCTTTAGAATCCTGTTTGGTATGTAGTTATATGTTACATATGTTTGCTTTTATTAAGTAAATAACACATGGATATCAATTCTGTGGAAGACACAGAGAATCTCTATATGAGTACTTATGTTGACCATCAAAGCTGAGAGGATAATATATATAAATTATATTTGTTTTAGAAAAAATAGAACATATAGAGAAGAAGATTTAAAATCTTTAATTACCCTCCTCTTACATAATCATTATTTTATTTTACTTTCTTTCAGAATGTATACTTATGAATATATATATCTTGTGACCTGATTTTCACTTAAAAATATTTGGATTTTAGATACAGTTTCTCTATCAATAAATACAACAACAAACATTATAGTTTTAAATAGCCAAGTAGTAACCTGATATATGGATGTGGCATAAAAAATATTAAACTGATCACCTACCTTTTAGATTGTTTCAAATTTCTTTTGCTAGTATAAACAATAATGCAATGAATAAATTCATGAAATTATGGAATTATTTCCTTAGGATAATTCTCAGAAGTGTAAATCCTGAGACAGTTATGTCCATTTGTCAGTATATTATATCTATGCATAGGGCCAAATCAGCTTCCAGAAATTTTTAATAATATCTAGTTCCATGATCAGTGTATGAGAGTTCTCATCCCCCTATATACCTTTGCTAATACTGATTATTGCTATCCTTCTAATTATTTTACAGTCTGATATATGAAATGCCATATCATCATTTGAAGTTACTGTATATTACTAGTGACCGTTAAGCTTTTAATATAGTCACTGAACATTTATATTTTTGTTATCTGTTTATGTTCCTTCTCCCTATTTTTAAAAAAATTGAAGTGTTTTGTAGAAAGAAGTTTTTATGATTATGATAGTAACCTTTCATTGGATGTATTTTAAAATATGTCTGTGAATATGTTTTGGTTAGTTTGAAAAAGGGAACAAATAAATGAGTGTGGATCCACTGGAGGTTAACAATGAGACTTACAAAAATTCAAACCTAAACATGTTCTACCCCTGCTTTAAAACCTTTGATTGTTTCCTTTTACCTTGGAATAAAATCTCTGTTTCAAAAGTTGGCATACTAGGTCCACCATGATCTGGTTTAGTTGACCTTTCTTGTCTCTGTCCCAGCCATTTTCTCCTTTGTCACTGGGGTGCTAGAGTCCAGGAGCTTGTGAGAGCCAACTGCGCACATCTCTTCCCAGCTCCACATTCAATGATATCATCATGTTGGTAGTTCGAAATCAGCCATAGGAGAGTATTTATACTATAGAAACTGTCAAACACTAGAAATTAGGGCTTTTTTTCTCCTGGAGACTCAATTGTTAAATATTAACCAGCATTCTGCTAGATAAACCTTAAACTCCAGGCATCCTAAACTTCTTAGCATTCCTAATCCAGGGCAGGACTGAGGCTCCCAAACAGGATAATGCCAGTTGCCCCTTCAAACCAATATTTGGTCAATACACATTAGCGATGTGTGGGAGAAGTAGGAAGCACACCCTGTAGTGGCAGTATTCAGCCTCTCTCCCTTTGTTCTGAGCAACTGAGTTCTGGCCCAGAGTTGCCCACCCCTTGCAGTCATGCAAAGCCTACAGCTAATTGACTTAACTTTCTTATGAAGCTTTTGGCCTGACCTTTGGCAATCTCACCACTGACCTTTGCCTACCTCAAGTGGCTTAAACAAGCAGTTTCTTCCACTGCATGTAGTCTTTTCCTTGGGGGGAATTGTGCTCAATACACTTTTTTTTTCTTGTTTTATATTAGTGCCCTCATAAATTAGGATCTAAGGCAATAGGCTGGCTAGCCCAACCTTAAACTTGAGCCTGACCTCAACATAGCTCCCTACCCTCATCTGTTACTAAGTACATGTGTCTTAGTACTGCCTCCTTTCTCCTGCCTCCCCCTGCAAACCCGGTTGATACATTCCTTCCTCAATGGACACTCCTGACAGTATACTTTTTCTTGTCTGGACCCTTGTTAATAATAGCACTTATTATCATAGCCTCTCCAAGCAATGACACTGTTACCCTCATCAAAGAGCCTTATATAGTAAGGCCCAGATCATGCTGGGCTGAATGGATGTCCTTGAGGAGGCAGTGCCACTAGGGGCACCTTATATTAAGGTGAATATTTTGGCAGCAGGGTGCAAGATGACTGAGAGAACAGAAATGCAATGACCACAGCTAGGAAGACTGACTTGGGTGTTAAATTGTTGTAGAAAGAATCATCTAGTTATGAGGAAGTGGTAAGCTCCTGGAGGTAGATGGTAGTGATGAGGATGGAAAGAAAGAGAAGACATGAGACAAGGCAAGAAACTATGGAACTTGGTGAAATATGGCCTGGGACAGGAGTTTCTAATTGAGAAACAGATATAGAGTCATTTGTGTAAGGCCAGGGACTCATGAGGAAGAGACCTAAAAATTTTTAAAAATAAAAAAAAAAATAATAAACCTCCAGAAAGTTAAGTGTCAGCAAAATCTTTTCATCTGGAAAAGAGGTACAGAAAGGAAGAAAGAGGATAAATGGTTAACAAACTAGAGAAAGAATCTGAAAATTGAATATCCAAAAACCTGGGGAAAGAGTTTAAAAGAACAAAGACTGTTTTAAGGATTTTGAAGTTTAGTCAATATACTCTCAAAAGGCAAAGAAAAACAAAGGGATAAAAGGACTAAAATAGTTATCACTTGGTTTGGCAAGAACCTAGTAGCATCCCTGCAGCTCCAGAAGTAGTACAACAGTGGAAAGCTGCTGGACCACAACTCAGTGGATCTAGTTTAAATTTCTGTGCCACTTACTGGCTGTGTTACCTTGAGTATTTGTCTTAATCTCTCAGAAGCTCAGTTTCTCCTTTTATCAAGTGAGGATCATTTTAGTTCTACCTCCTTAACACGGTTATTGTGAGGTCCGGAAGGAATAGTGAAGGTATTTTGTAAACTGAATGGAATATGAATGTGACACATTTCCATTATTACCATCATAGTTGGAGCCAAGTGGAAGACAAGAAGTAGGAAGAGTCACATAAAGAATGGTAAAGGATGGGAAGGAGTACAAGGGGTGATAGTGTAGCACCTAGAAGAAGGCACAAGGTAAAATGAAACATTTGTTTACTTTTGTTTGATGGCAGGGAAATCAGGGTATGGCTGAGGAGAGAGGGCAGACTTTGAATGTGCAGGAGGGGTAACCATGGTTGTATAGTCCAAGATAAATAAAGGGTGTGATCTTCATACATCAGGTCAGAAATCTCTTCCTCTGGGCCTGGTAGGAAGGTTGAGACCTAAATGTCAAGACAGGGATGTGTCCGGATGAAGGTGGCATAAATGAAGTTGCCTTTGTGGGACACTCCAGCCATGTGCTTGAAAGATAAGGGAAGGCTATCCAAGGACGGCTTGGTAGAGACAGATGGGATCTGGGAGGAAAGGGAGAAGGCAAAAATATTATTTGAATTACAGATACAGTATCCTCTTATGTTGTGCACTGTTCAGTCCTTTAGAAGCATTGCCAAGTCTAACATTTATGATCTCCACCCTCCTGATCACTGGGCATTAGCTCAGTCCAAGTAGCACAACATGGCCCAATAAGAAAAGGAGTTATGCTTCTCTGCAACTGAATTAGATAACAAATGAGATGATCTTATTTTCTGAACTGATGATTTGAATACATCATCAGTTGTACATGGTTGGATACAGAATTTGTATATATTTTCTAGTTGTGAAAAGCCATCATGGGAAGTGAAGTTTATGTATGGAAATGTTGGATTCTGGAGATTTTCATGGTTTATAAGTTTAAAAGGGAGAGTCAGTCTGCAAATCAGGACTATCTGAGAAATATGAATCATATGCAATATACGTCTATGGTGACTTATATCTTGCATATCAAGGGACTCACATTAGCATATGGAAGTGTAAGATACAGATGGAATGAGAATGTGTCTCTCTTCCAGCATGGTTGTAAAAGGTTGGAGCTACATAATGGCTGCCTATAAATGACTCATCCTTCACAGTTTGCCACAGATGCCTCTACTCACATTGATCTGTTAGATATTGAGGAGTGAGGATCAGTTATCTTTCAACATTACGCAGGCTCTCTTGCTTCTTATAATAATGATAATGATAATAATAATAATAATAATAATAAATATTCTCTGGTCCCATGATTCTTCCAAAAGTAACAAATGACACGAATGAGAGGTTTACAAGGTTTATTTTTTTTCTTATGCCTGACTCTGGTAGGCATCTGAGTTGAGAATCCTGCTATAGCCCAACGGTTCTCAAGCTCAATATTATGACGCATTAGTGTATTAAGATTGGTTGTGAAGTATGTCAATCTTTTACTAAGAACAGCTAAAGTAGGAATATTTGTGAATATTAAATTTTTGACACTTTAACCACTGTTCAAATTTATTAAAAATATTATCTTATGGTAATCTTTCTTAGTCACCTGTCTGATACAATTTCTTAAGCAGGACCGAAACAGCGTGTTAAATTTAGCACAATGGAAACATCCACGGGTTATCATTTGTCATGTGTGTCCCAGAGGGAAAAAAAAGGTTGAGAACTGTTGCTCTGGCCATTGGTGGAGGAGCAGTGACTATATGGTCATTTTTGACAGTGCCAAGAAGGTGTACATGGTGGAAGGGCCTTTTGTAAACTCATAATTTTTTCTTAACTTAATTTTTATCAAAGTCAAACACATAACTAAAAAGGTCAAATAGTTTTATAAAATTCATCATGAAAACCATATGTCCCTGAGACCTCTTATTCACTGTGTTCCTGTTCCTCTGAGACAACATTTGGGTTAAATGAATAATTGGTGTTTACATTATGATGATGTAAATTTTCTTCATAATTGTGCTATATGGTATGCTTTTGTCACAGTTCCCCCACCCTGAACTCAATCATTGCCTTATATTTTTTAGTTGGGTTTTCTTCCTTAAATTGTCTGTTTGAATGATATCCATCTTCATATGGTCAAGTATGCTAAGTAATCCATAAGTTTCATTTCATCTTATGGCATCCCTCCTGAAGCCTTCCTTCCTTCTGCTCCAGTCCAGACTTGTACTGAAGGATGGTACATAAACACCATCCTGGAATTTTCCACAGCCATAGTTCTAGGAATTCACTTCACTTCTCTCTTGGGTTGGATCCTTTGTCTAGTTTTTCTCCTTCAGTCTCCTATTGTGATAGACATATTTCCTAGTAATTTCCTGAGAAAGTGGATAAAATGTAAATATTTTAGAATCCTTATAAGTCTGAAAATGTCTGTAGTCTACCTTTATACTTGCCCAGGTGTAGAAGAAATGTTTTCTCAGTATTTTGATTTTAAGATTTCTGGAATTATTTTCTACTTTTCTTATTTTTTTCTCCCCTACTTTTCCATTACTTTGTCTTTTTGTTCTACATTCTGTAATGTAGAACAAATTCAACTCTGTCTCCTCAACCCTGTCTTCTAAACATGCTACTGAATTTCTTAAAGTCTTGGTATCATATTTTTTAAGGTTTCATGAGTTCTTTATTGATCTATTCTTGTTTCATGGTTGCTGTAGTTTTCTTATCTCTCTTTTAGGAAACTAATTATATATTTAATTTTTGCTCCCTGCATTGTCTCTGTGCAGTTTGTGTGTTTATATTTGTCTGATTTTTTTCTTAGAGGCTTTTCTAAAATATTTCGTGATCTTTGGCTTCCTTTCAAATCTAAAACATAAGGCACCAGGAAAATATTAGGAGCAGTGTGTGTGTGTGTGTGTGTGTGTGTGTGTGTGTGTAGCAGGACAAGATTTTCTATTTCTAGGATTCATTGGCTGTTTCATTTGTAAACCCTTAAATGTCATCACCCTTAGGCCTGTAATCTTGTGCTGGCTTGTATGTCCAGAGAGAAATCATCTAGTGAAAACCTGACTGCTATATTTTTTAAGAAAGCATTATAAAGTATTTAGGCCAGCAGTTCTCAAAATGTGGTTTATGGACTCCAGCAGGTGCTCAAGACTCAGGGATTCCAGAGTCAAAACTATTTGCATAATAACACTAAAATGATATCTGCCTTCTTCACTATGTTGATATTTGCACTGATGATGCAAAAGCAACCATAGTTAAAAATTGCTGGTGTCTACCACTATTCAGTGGCACCAAACTCTGCTAGCCATTGGCGTGTCCTTCACCACTGTACACTTGCAGTTAAAAAATAAAGCCAATTTCACTTAAAAAATTTTTAATGAATAATAAATTTATTAATTATTGCTTAATCTTGACCCTTGAGTACACACCCTTTTATTGTTCATTTGGTGAAATGAGAAGTACCCATAAGGCAACTCTGCAAGTGTACCATTATGTACCGTGGCGTCTTGCAGAAAAGCACCGTGCAGTTGTTTGAGTTACAAGCAGCACTATCTGTTTTTTTTTTTCCCAGAACACCATTTTTACTTGAAGGAATGGCTTACATAAGATGGTCATTCTAACGTGGCTATTTGGCAGACAGTCTCTCAAAAATAAATATGGTAATTTTGTCTCTTCAAGAAAAGAATTCAGGATATTTGGATCAATAATGGAATTTGAGAAAGAAAATTAGGATTCTGGGAGACTTGTATCTTCCACTACCATGAGCTTGAAATCTTCCTATAATGGGTTCATAAATGATAGTCTCCACTGTGCTTTTTGGAATTATGAAATAAAATATGCTAATATTTGGGAGATCTATCTAAATCAGTAAACATACTTTCTAAATGACCAAGTCAGAATATTACAGAAAAATGCATGGGTGAAAGGGAAAGATAGATCCATGACTTTTAATGTGACAGTAAAAAAGTTCATTGGTAGGTTTCAGATTCCATATTGCAACTCGATTTTCAGAAGCTACCACTTGTTGAGTTTTGGTGTAGTATCAGAGAAAAATATTTATAATTATTTGTAAAGGTTATTAAAATATTCCTCCCTTTATAAATGCTTATCTCTTTGAGTCTGGATTTTCTTCATATTCTTTTACCAAAACAACATGTCATGACAAATTGAAGGGAGAAACAGATATGAGAATCTATTTTCTATAAAGCTGTACATTTAAGAGATTTATAAAAATGTAAAACAGTGCCACTCTTCTCACTTTTTGTTTGGAAAATATGTTTTCATAAAATATTGTTTATAGTGTTAATGTGTAATAGACTTGCCATTTTTATTTAAAAGCATTCATAAATATTTAAGTGTTTTCAGTTGTAATTTATGATAAGACAAATATTTATATGTATAACTAAAATAAACAAAAACTCTTTGAGGTTCTTAAAATTTTTAAGTGTAAAGTGGTCTTGAAACCAAAATTTTTGAGAGTATCTGACATAGACGATTACTTAATCCCCCAGGTTTTCTGTATGGTTGCACACCCCTGCTCTCTGTTATACTTAATATCCCCTAATCTATAGTTTTTCTGATCACGTCCTCTGGTTGATGTAGGGACAGGGGGATTAGGAGTCTAATTTTCTCCATATAGATTTCAACTTCCCCTTCCTCCTTAGCAGGCTTCTTGCTGCTAAGAGCAGCAAGACCTAGGTTTCAGCTTTCCCTATTCTGTTAAATCAGTTAGCACTTATCATTCCATTCCAAAATGTTACTCATGGTTTTTGGCTTCCTGTCATTGTCTCTATTATTCCTTTATTTTTATGGGTTTATCAATTATTTTATCTTATTCATTGTCATATTAATGGAGATTTGGGAGGCAGTGGAGATATAGGTATATCTTTGATTGAGAATAAGTATGTTATATGTTGGTTTTAATATTTATGCCAACATGTAGAAGTTAATGATTACTATCTCTTTATAACAGGTTATTTAATCTAAAATTGTTAAATAAAAAAAATTCCACGGAGAAATTAGTAATCTTATTCAATAGAAAATGCATATTTAGAATATCTGTTAATATTTTCAGCTAGATTATCTGATAGATATCAGCTAGGATATCCTTTGTTGTTTAGAAACAATATTTGTTATATAAAAACAATCAATAGTTCTTGAAGTTCTTTGGGAAAACTATCCTGTCTTAAAAAGTGAACATCTATGAAATGCAGATCTTAAGGTCAGAATTAACTATTTACCTACCCAACCAATTTATAGACCAAAATTATTATTTACCTTTATGTGGTTTTTATTTATTTATTTATTTATTTTAAGATTTTATTTATTTGATGGAGAGAGATCACAAGTAGGCAGAGAGCAGGCAGAGAGAGGCAGAGAGCCTGATGCGGGACTCGATCCCAGGACCCCGAGATCATGACCTGAGCTGAAGGCAGCAGCTTAACCCACTGAGCCACCCAGGCATCCCTATATGTGGTTTTTAATATAAAATTAGTGACACTTAGGGTTGAATATTGACCCCTGCATTTTTAAATCCATTTAATAACAGATTGCATTATCAGGGTTTATGTAATATCTCTAAAGCATGTTATGGTGAATATACTGACCAAGAAAATAACATGAAGAATTTAGCGGATTTATGATTTCATGGCCTATCACATTGCTTACACTTTTTAAGTCAAGGAAATCTCATCTTAATCCCTGGGGTTAAAACATTAAGTACAAAATGGCTTTAAGTATAAGTCATTTCTCAGGTGTGAGAACAAAAAGAAAATTGTCAGTCTAGAAACTAGAGTTGTTTAACTTTGATAGTTACAATTGGGATACGGGGGACTGGTTGGAGGGAGGAGGTTAGGATAACTTGAAATAGCATTCAGAAGATAGAGATCTGAATTAATAATCTTCTTAAACTGGAAATAAAGAAACAACTCACAGAATGCAGAACATCATGGAAACTAAGTGCTGGAATCTACCTTGAAAGTAATCTTCTCCAATGTCACATTTAATTAATGAGGTTGTGAAACTCCAGAAATGTGAAGGGATTGGTTCAAGATCACACTGATAGTTAGTAGATGTACTAGAACCTAGACTTCTAGGCTCCTAGCCCAGTATCCTTTCCAGTGCATCCACTACATTAGGGATGAAGTGGAAGCATACCCTGGGGAAGAGGGAAAGCAAACTGCCAATTCTGCCTTCCATTCTCTCGATATGCATGTAAATCTTCTCCCTCCTCCAAGGTCCATTAGAGCTTCCGGGCTGTTTTACCTCCTTATCTCTTTCCTACCCTGTGATCTTCATTTCTTCTGTACTCCTGTCACATCTGCTCCCCCTTATAGTACCTCACATTTGTGATTCTGCACGATTGTCTATCTCTAAATATAGATATTCGTCTCCCCACCTAGATATTAATACTTTTGAAGGCAGGACTCTGCCTCCATGTTTCCTCCAAAGTGACATGACTGCAGTCAGAGATGCTCAGCTCATGTTGCTGTCAGATCATTCAAAGATCTGGTTGGTTATGTTTACACCAAGCAAAAAAATCTCAATGTTTTAGGGAAGCTAACACCACTGACGCTGTAGCTTAGAAAGTAAGCCTAATGTTGAAAACAATTTTTTAACCAGATTTTCTAACCAGAAAATAATTTTCTGGTTCTAAACTGAAATTAAACTAAAATTATTTTTTTAGTCTTTATCAGGCTATTTTCAAAGTTCTGCTAAGCAGTGGATTACATTTTAGAGATAAGAACCTGGAAGGGGTTTGGTTTCCAAGAGAAAAATGCTCTGTGGCACATAGATACTATGTAACTAATCCTGTTCTCCAAACACAGATGTCTCAAAGGCAGGGCTGCCATGTGTAATAGTTTAGTTTATTCAGAGTATAAAGGTGCCTGACCAAGGGACAAGGACAGAGCACTTTTTTCTTCACTCCAAGGGGCCCTTTTCTAATTGGCCTTTCCAGAGAGGGACACTTTTTAAAATGGTCTGCCCAGAGGGATGCATCTTTTCCTAATTCTCACAAAGGTATCTTAGAGGCAGTCCCACTGGAAAATGAGCCCTGAACCGAACGAAGGTCAGGAAGAATAATACATAAACAATGGCTTACTCCCTGGCAAACACAAGATTGGGAGGTTAGAAAAAAGGCATAGGAAAGATAAAGCAATATGAAAAAAATATCTCAGAGAAATTGTAGGAGAAACTGAAATGGTTTAACTTGGAAAAGAGAGTACATATTAAAAGAGGCTTAAAAAAAAAAAAAAGGAACTGTTTCAAAGACTAGAATGACTTGTCCCTTGTTAATTTTATCCTGAGAAGATCCATGGGGTTTTATTGGAAGAATAGAATAATTTCCTGACAATGAAGACTTAACATTAGAGGTTGTGGCACTTCTTCTTCAGGAGACTTTATAAAACAGGATGCATTCTCATCTAGGAAGAGTGTTAGTCGACTCTGCCTATAGATATTAGAGGGTTAACTAAAGGTTTCTAACTATGAAGGTTAAGTTTTTGTTCATTCTGGTGAAAAGGAAGTATGGGAAGCCCTTGACTTTCCTGGAGACTGTGTTCTAGAGTTCTCCAGCAAGTAGATTCCTAAGTGCCCACAATTTTTATGTGGAGAGCTGTGGAGATGACAAGGGCCACAGGTCCAGGAATTTGGAGATCATTTATGCTTGTACAAATATCTCTCTTTGCAAAAATATTTTAGCTTCTTTCTCTTCTGCTCCCTTACCTTCCTTTTCCTACAGTCAAATCTGGTTTTCCCCGACACCTGTCTCATTTGTTTGAATATTTAATAAGTAGTAATTGCTGCTATTATCACATGAATCTCCTGCTCTGGGTACACAATGTTCTCTGTTTCCAGAACATGCTCCTTACCTTTTTGTACATTCATATATTCTTTCATTCACCAAACAAATACATATTAGAGCTGAGGATTTATCAGTAGTGTGCTGGTCACTGAGGATTAAATGGTGAGTTAGGTATGATCTCTAATCTTCAAGAATTTTGTGTTTAAAAAAAAGAATTTCACGTTTTAGAGGAAAGACGGTCAAGTAAACAAAACTATTTCCTAGGTCACATACTCATATCCTACAATGGTTTCCTGCATCTGTCAAATCCTAAGATATTATCTAGGGCACTTATCAGAAACTGACTTTGTTATACACATATGACATTTTAAATTTATTACCTATGTACAGAATGTACATATGCATATGTATACACATATCTTGTGTATACAGATCTTAAGTGTGCATACATATACATCAGGTACATATGATTATCTATATCTATCTTGTCTCTAAACTAAATTTTAAGCTAAATAATAACAAAAATAATAATGATTATTTTATTGATAATTTACTTGATGTTTGGTGTTGTTCTTTGTGTTTTATACATAATCATATAACTTATTCCTCACAGCAATCTCTCTTAGTATTGTACAGTTATTATCCCCGCTGGCAGATAAAAGAAACCAAACACTGAGAAGTTAGGTAACTTGCCCATGGATATAGAGCTAATAAATTGCAACAGAGCTTGAACCCAGAAGTCTGACTTGATATAAAGTCAAAAACCATATTCATATTTGTGTGTATATTCTGCTGTCTGTGCTGACACATATTCCTTAAAATTTGCTTGGTATCCTTGAGCCTACAAAGAACTTTAGTTATATTATCCCATTTGATCCTTACAGGCCGTCTGTCCAGCAGACAGATTTTGTTATCATGACAAAGATGAACACCTTCATGGTTTGTTGACTGAAGGATACAGTTTTAAGGATTTTACTTCTGCAAGGACAAAAGAGATGATACATGCCAGTAATAAGATTTAAATTTTTTAAATTTAAATTTTTAGTTGAGTTGTGTGAGTTTTGTTGCTGCTAAATATGCCTGGAGTGTTATGAGAGCAGCAATAAGGTGATGCCTTCAAGGCTTGCACCTTTAAAAGCTCTAAAAATATTCAATGATTCTTTATTTATTTTAGCAACTTTCAAGTACATAATATATAGTATTACTGACCTTAGTCAACATTCTGTATGTGAGATCTCCAGAACTTTCTCATCTTATAGCTGGAAGTTGCTACTCTTTGACCAACATCTTTAAATTCACCTTATTTCCAGACCCTTGTAACCACCATTCTACTTTCTGTTTCTGTGAACAAAACTTTTTTCGATTCTACATATAAGTGGGATCATACAGTATTTATCTTTCTCTGTCAGACTTGTTTCACTTAGCATAATGACCTCAGGTCTCATCTATGTTGTCACAAATGGCAGGATTTCCTTTTCCCTTTTGGCTAAATAATAGTCTGTATGTGTATGTGGGCAGGTGTACATATATATGCCACATCTTTTCTTTTATTCAGT
>RCUC01114686.1:0-26496 GCA_003697995.1 Taxidea taxus jeffersonii | reverse complement strand
GGTCACATGCTGAAATCCGTACAACTTCGGAACGAGTTAGTCTCATAAAACTGGAATGTACGTGTTCAGTGTATCTGAAAGACTCTCAAATATGAAGCACTTCACACAAGCTGTGAAAAACGCACGGCGCCCCTCCCCCCCTTCCCTACGTCGGCATCAAATGTTATTCAGGGATAATGAAAACCAGAGAAGTCTGTGCCTGAATAACTGGGTTGTCTCCCTGCATTACAGTGAAATGAAAGATCAGACTGTGGCTAAAGAGAGCCGACTTCGCAGCTGCAGAGCCTCAGGAAGGACAGGCGTCTTGTAACCAGCGGGGTTGACCGACGTAGCCCCCTTGGAACCTGACTCGGTGGCATGGCTCCGGCGACAGAAACTGAATTTCTCTCCACGGAACCCCGCAAGGATGCTCTTCAGCTGGAGGGGTTAGACCTGACACGAGGCGCGGATCCGCGGAACTTTCGGTGATGTCGAATCCGATCAGAGATGACGGGGAGGGAAGAGCAGGCGCCGGATGGACCTCGGGATCGAACGCTTTCCCCTCCGGATGCGCCTGTTTCTGCTCACAGAGCTGTCGCCCTAAATGCAGCCTGGCGTGCTGAAATCTTGATTCCGGATGGTGAGATCCTCTAATCCTCTTCAACAAAGCTTGCCTCGCTGTGGTTCCCGCATTCTTATCCCCGTTCGTTAGCGAGCGCACCTTGGGCGGCCGGCCATCCCTTTACGGGATGTTTTAGCACACCTGCATGCAGACCAGACGCCCGCCAGCCTTCCGAACGTTCTGCCTCTGCAGGTTCGCCAGTCGGCAGCCACTGGGCGGGCCTCGTGGCAGGAGACAGCTCCTCTACGATGCTCTGCCACGTCTGCAAGTTGTAGATTACTTCCAGAAACAAAACCAAAACCAACCCAAAACGTCCTAACAATAAAATCATAAAAAGCAAAACAAAACAAAGAAACAAAAGGAAAAAACTCAAACAATTTGCCTACTGATTTATGAGTTATACTTGGCTAGGGATTCTGATCTGGCGTTCTTTCCTAGAGCTTGACCACGCTGCGGCCCCTCAGTATGCTCTCAGGAACGGGACAAGGGGGTCAGGTTGCACACTGCATAAATGCACAGAACTCCAGGACCAACCAACGGTACAGAGAAGCACAAGGACCATTTCATTTTGTTTCCTACAGCTTCATGTCCAGCGGGCGCCATTTTGAATGACCAGCACCCACAGGGTGTAGGAGTAAAGGGCTGGCATGAAGCCTCATTTTTCTAGAACCCAGACCACTATGTTCTGGCCCAGATGAGGAAGCGAATATTCAGGAGCTTTGTTCAGGGCAATTCAAGGCAGCTTTGCCGGAGATGACAGAGCCTCTGCCCTCAACGCCTCCTGCTCCCGCTCCCTCTCTCCCCCTTACCCAACCGCAACCCCGCAGGCCTGCTGGCTGCTCCGCAAACACACCATGTGTGCTCCTGCCTCGCCCTCCCGCCCTTCCCACACCGTCTGGAACTGCGCCTCCCCCCAACCCCATGGGCATCCACCTCTCATTTCCCTCAGACTCGTACTGATCGAGGCTCTCCCGGACCACATCGAACGTCGTACTCTTCCCACCCCACTTCCTTCCCTGCTCTTTCTTCTCCAGGTAACACATCCTCTGATAGAACTGGTGCACATATTTACACGGCTTCGTCCATCTCCCCCCGCTCTCAGCTCCGTGAGGGCATGGGATACACAGTACGTCTCTAGCATTTCTAATTGTGCCTGATACGGGGTGGGCAGGCAGAAACAGTGCTTGTTAAAATAAAAAAACAACGGGCCGGGGTTAGGGAGGCTGAGGCAGTAACTGCGCGGTGTGTGTACAGCAAGTGGGCAAATTCCTCACACATCTCAGTCCCAGCGCGTGAAGGAATGCCGCACCTGGTCCGTTAGTGTCTTCGAGATCCTCTGAGAAGGAAACCAAATTCCTTCACTGGATTCCAGCCACCTCGCTGCCCCCCTCCCCCCCATCCTACCCAGAGCCAATTCTGGATGCTTTTTTTTTTTTTCTTTTCCTTGTAAAAGAACAGTACGAGGAAAGTCATAAGAAAAGCCTGCATGAAAGAACGGCCATGTTTTGTTGATTACAGTCGTAAACTCTAGAAACAGTATATCCAACAAGGGACTTACTCAAGTACCATTTGCATTGGAGCCTCTTTCTCCAAGAATCCTTCTTCCAACAGCCTTTGTGCAGCAGAACAGACACAGCCAGTGGGCTGCCGGGCTGATTACGCTCTGCATAACTCGCCTGTCCCGTGGGGCAGAGCCCGCCTCGCTGCGCCTGTTGAAAGGTGTCACTTGCTTGACTTCCTTTGTGATCTCCTTAGATCATTTCCAGCCTGCCCTTCCTCAAGAATGATCCCCTGTAAAGACAGCCAGGAAACTCGCAGGCTGAAAACACGCCGCTGGGGTCAGATCCCCGTGGCTTGTACTTCTGACACAAGCAATGCTGCTTGTTGCTGGCCTGGCTGGAGGGCAAGAGACACGGGGAACGGGGTGGGGGGCAGCGGTAACCAACCCGGCGTGCCTATTCCCTCTAGGATCAGAGGTGAACACCGTATCCACAACCCGTAGGCTTCTCTTTCTTTGCCCTTTACTATCCTACGATTCTCTCCACCCCTTCCCTGTCTCCTATTTTCAGGTGCTGCATTATGTCTCCTTCACGACCTAAGTCTCTCCCTAGCTCTAAGTTTGTCCAACGACGGTGTGTTGCTCAGCCCACGCCGAGACAGCGTAGACTCTAAGAGATGCATTTCATATATGGAATAGAAATCTGTGGGAGCACTAACCATAATGGCCAAAATTAATCCCCCCCACCAAAGCAGAGCTTCAGTGAGGCGCTCTTCCATTCGATTGCTCCCATTTCCTTCTGCCAGGTCTCCTGGGTCTGGAGTTTTGATCAGCATTCCGGATGACCCAATGTTGTAGCCGGTTCTCTGATGTTCCCCTTCCTCTGCTGGACGGCTTACAGTCTAGAGACTGCGAGGCGGGGCTGGTGATGGCCAGTGAGTAAGAGTAAGTGGTTGGGGTCATAAGGAAGCTCTCTGCAGACCGCTAGGTCCTCATCCTAAGAGATTTCAGAGATGGAGGCTGGGTGTGGGGGCAGGGGGAGGGGTACATGGGGATAAAAAAACATTCCCCATTGGTCATTCTGAATACAATACAGCATTTACTACTGTTAGTTTTTCCCTCCAGCAAGGAACACTCTTGCCGCGATTACGTTAAGTCCTCACGAAAACGTCAAGGCCGTTTCTGCATCTGGTATGACTAAGACACGTAGGCCTCATCCGGTACTTGAAGAGCCGCCCATTACACTGCCCTATAGGTATCCTCCAGAATGAGTCTTTAAAAAACATGAATAAGGGGGTCTTAGCTGATTGGGCATCTGACTCTTGGTTTCAGCTCAGGTCATGATCTCAAGGTCATGAGACTGAGCCCCACGTCGGGCTCCACTCTCCCTGCCCACTGGGGAGTCTACTTGAGATTCTCTCTCTGCGTCTCCTTCTACCTGTTCCCCTGCTCTCTCTCCCTCAAATAACCTTAAAGACAAAAAAAAACAAAACCCATGAACGAGATCACATCATTGGCACGGTGAATACCTTTCGGTCGCCTCCCCTCGCCCTCAGAGAGCACCTGGAACCCCTCAAGCCTCAGAATCGTGCTGTCGCCTGTGGCGTATGTCCGATACAGGCTCGTTCCTTTTTATCTGAAGACAGAGACCACCTTCTCCTGGGGACAGCGCACCGAGCAGTTCTTTTTGGGGGAGTAGGGTAGAATTCGATGTTGCTTCCTCTAAGTTCTAGGAGATCAAGTTCTGATACAGTAAGTCAAGAACCCGTGAGAGGGTCTGGCTTTGGACCACAGTCCCTCCCGCTGTGGGGGTTAAAGACAGCCTCAACTTCAAAGTCAGGCTGGTAAGACGCCAGCCCAGCTCGCCTACCTAGAATGATTTCATCATTCACTTAATCTCACCAGGGCTCAGTTTCCTCACAGAGAAAATGTAACAACGAAAGCTCACACCTCATGAGGTTGAATAAAGATGAAATCCAATAATAGCAAAAAAAAATTAAAATAAAATAAAAAAGAGTCCAATACAGTGCCTGCCACAAAGGAAAGTAGCCAACAACTACAGTATCACGCAAGTGCCTCCAGGAGGACGTCTGTTTTTCTCCCACACGATCCCCACCTAAACTCAAGACCTTCCCCCCAACAGGGCAGATTGCCATCTTGGGTTTCATCACATCAAGTCTCAGAGCTGCTCCACGACGTCGAACTCGCTCAGCTAGAAGAAGATAAGGTTGTTGTGCTTTATGGGCCTAAGAACTTATGGGGGCACTTTCTTAGAAAGGAACACACAGTTAGGAACGTTGGTTCTGTGCATGGTGTTGGAAGAGGTCCTACCAAGTGGAAGGCCTTGAGGTTTCAAGTTCACAGCCTCCTGTGGACTTGATGAGGCATCCTCCGCACACCCCGCTTTCCTGCGTGGCACGGCAGAGACCTCAAAGACTGTGGGCCTGACTGCGCTTCATCTCGGTCATGTTCGGTCTCTATCTCCTTTGTTGGTAAAATGAAGCGAACAGAACCCCGCCCAATGCCATGACCGACCTAGGAAGGAGAACGGTTGCATGCTCTCTCCTGTCCATTGTCAAATCTTGCTAATTTGGTCTCAAAATGAACTCAATTCTTTCCTTCTCTCCACCCCCAAACTGCCTGCCCCGAGCTGCCATCTCTCACCTGGACATTACTAAGTCTCCTGACGGCCGGCATCGGCCCTGGCTTGCCACAGTCCGTCCGCCCTCCACCCAGCACCGGGGCCCGTGCTTTAAGGGATCAGTCAGATCATGTCTGTCCCTGCTTTAAATGCTGTGGTGACTTCCAGTTGGTCTTTTCAAGATTGAAACTACACACTCACACACACACTCATCTGGTACTTGATGCCTTTGTCTTACATTTTAAAATTAACACATTTTATTTCATAGATATTTAGAGATTCTTATAAGTGTAAATGGAAATAACGTACTTTATTCATATGTGCAGGAAAGAGCTATAAAACTAATCATGTGTTTGCCCACAGAGAAAATCCTAATCAGTGCAAAAAATTCGAGATCGTAAAGGCTGTATTTCGCACCAAATCTTCAGGGCAGGGAACAGGTCCACTTGGTTTGTTGCTGTGTCCCCAGAGGTTACGTTATGACCCGGCACACAGTTGGTTTTGATCAGTGTATGTCAAAGGAAAGACTAAATGAATGCACAGGGGACAGCTGTGATGGGCCAAGCTCCTTTTTATAGGGAAGATCCTGAATTTCACCATTACGATGCTGTGGGCATCTATCGACCGACGAGCGAGGTTGTAATAACTACATAATTAACACTGTTGTCTATTAATCACCGCTAGGCACCAAAACCATCCTCCTTCCCCCACATAAGTCTCTTCTAGAGCAGCTCATTCCGTGGATGACCGAGGAGAGCCTCCTCTTCCTCGTGTTGGCGTGAGGGTCCCCGGAGCAGCCTCACTTTCCTACCCTGCAAGAGGCACTTCATTGCCGAGTGAGAGTCTAGCACTAGGGCCAGTCCAGAAGCCCTAATTCTATTTTTTTTTAAATCACCAAACCACACAGCACGAGCTACCTCCATTCTCTCCACTCTGGCAGGCCTAGGAGACGCGACGAGAACGCCGCCCGTCCCATCTACCTCCTCCCTCCTCCCTTCTGTCCAAGACTTCAGGTCTTTACTGTGATTCCTGATCTCTGCTCCCAGCTCCAGGCCCTCCCGCCACCTGATCTCCCGCAGCCAGCAGCCCTCCTCAGCCTCGTCCGCTCGCCCGCCAGCAGCAGGAGACGCGGACAGCTGTGGCCGGCCTCCCGGAGCAAGAGCAGTGCACCTGCTCAGCCCCTCCTCAGGCCCGAGAAGTGCTTCCGGGAACAGCCCGCGAGGGCATTCCGGTCACTCGCTTGGTTTACCACAGCACCTGCTAGACCGCTGCAGAATGGGGGGCTGAGTATTCCCTTCGTCTGAATATCCTCTTTAATATTGCCTACTATCTCCTTTGCTGCCACGGCACAATCCACTGGCATTTCTCAGGAGAAGACCAGCGGCTGTCATCAGCCCAGAGGCCCAAGGAGGCCAGGCCATGAGGCACCTACAAAGCAAAGAAGGGGCTTGCACCTCTCCCCACAGGTCTCTGGCTTCCTCTGGTCCATGTAATGGGATTTCGTGCACTCTGCTGCCTGTCCCAGGCCCTTTGCACCTGTAGCCTCACTGGGAAAGGAGAGGTTCTGTGACAGGTTTCAGGCCACTGTCATAGCCTAAGGAAGTGCTCTTGGGATAGAGTCCTTCCTCTCCCCCAAGTCACGCCGCTACGAGAGTCAGGGAGTGCATCGGTCCTACAGCCTGCTTGCTCATCGGCAGGCAGAGGCAGAAGAACAGTCCCTGAGTGGTGGAGTCCATAGGTGGCTTCTTCCCCTCAAAGTCCAGATATCTGGCTGGGGCTTTTACAGTAGGGAAGATGCGAGTCCCTCGCAGGCTACTGTGCTGGCCGTGAGACGCTGGGCTGGTTCCCTCAACTTGCTGTGCCTCGTGACCCTCTTTCAAATGGGGACACTAAAGGGGCGCCTGGGTGGCTCCGTGGGCTAAGCCTCAGCCTTCGGCTCAGGTCATGATCTCAGGGTCTGGGATCGAGCCCCGCATCGGGCTCTCTGCTCAGCGGGGAGCCTGCTTCCCCCCCTCTCTCTGCCTGTCTCTGCCTACTTGTGATCTCTGTCTAATGAATAAATAAATAAATAAATAAATGTCTAAAAAAACCCAAATGGGAACACTAAAAATGACGCCCACTTCACTGAGTCATTATCAAGATGAATGTCCCTGATCTAGGCACAGGGCTTAAAGGCGTTGGGTATACAGCTGGTGCTCACAAATGCTACAGCTGACCACACATGGGAACACTCGATCATACGCTGTTCTGAGTGGGCTCACAAATACCTTCTCTGCTTCCTCAGCCAGACCGGAAGCTGCTGGAGAACGGATATGCCTAAAACCTATCCGAAATACGCCAAGGCAGTACAGGTAACAGGGATTCAGAAGAGCGAGGTCCCCGTGGTGCCGGAGCACCAGGAAACGTACAGATGCTGAGTAACCGGCTGGAGGGGGTTACGCAGTGGAGGCAGGGGTACAGGAAGAGGCGCGTCTTGTCTACACGAACAGGCCCCCTGTTCCTAGGCCTGTCCCCGAATCCTTCTCGAAGAGGCCGGTGGCATGCTTGCATGTATACCGAACAGAGCTACAAATGGGTTGAACATTTTGTTTTCATTAAAAATTAATAGCTGCTTTTGACCCATATGGATTAATTTCACTTTCTCTAAGTATCTCCTTAATTGACAAACTACTATGAGGTGAAAGAACCAATTAAACCACTCCTTCCCCTCTGCCAGCGTCCGTCCCCCTTACGCCCCGTCCCTGCTGTCCCCAGGTTCTAACGGACTGTTTCCACGCGAGCACAATGAGATTAATTACTCAGTAAACCCACGAGGACAAAGGTGGGAGGCAGGCCCGGTGCGGAGTCCAGCCCATGTGGAATGTACCAAAGAGCACCGGACGGAGGCCTGGGGAAGGGCCGAGAAGACGAGAGATCCCCATCCACGGCCTCGAAAGATGGACAAGCACAGTTCTTGTCAGTCAGCTGGCACTCCCAGGAGCATCGGCCATCTGAGGCCGCTCGGCGTGCTGCGCGATCACAGTCGGGCACGGCTCCATGACAAACTCCCGGCAACGTGCTGACAAGGTTATTCTCACCACAGGCTGGACACAGTCCGCCCCTTGTGCATTACAACACGTGGTCCAGCGAGGGGCAACCGGGGCTGCTGGACTGAGCAGGTTTGATGGGAGCACTGCATGTGTGTCGCCGAGCGCTCTGATCAGGGCAGACACCCAGGCCCCCAAGGACCGAAGATGCCTTCTGCTGGGGCTTTCTGCAGGCTTCTAGATCTTTCCGGTGGCACGTCTTCCTCCCCCTTCCCCTGTAGGTTCTGCCAAACTAAGTGAATAGGAACACTGTGAATTCTGGGGGCTGGACAGCGCCAAGAAACCTCTGCCAGAGACCGATCCAAAACAACTCATTGCCCTGAAACAGGAGACCTCGGCGTCTAAACGCATCTCTCATTTGGAGAACTGCAGACCTACAGCTCTCCGGTGGGCATGTCTGACACCAACCCAACTTGCGAGTTCCCAGTCTGGGAGTGCACAGGTCAAGAAGAAAGGGACGACCAACTGTGCTGTCCTCAGCAGATTCTTCTTTTTTTTAACGGCAAGGCAGAATCCAACAGTGACCAGAAGGTCTATGGCCTGTGGTTGTACACCGATGCAACACAGAGAGAAGCATAAGAAATTGTGTTTTTTTAAGAATCTAGAAGAACCTTTAGAAATGATCTGCTCGGTTTCTCCCCCAATATTTTATTATGAAACAGAAGAGTAGAAGGAACTTTACAGGGGATACACGCAGACCCAATGCCAGGACCCTATCATTACATTACACTTTACCTGTTTTCCCATTTTCTCCTGTGTCTATCCCATCTCGCCAGCCTGCTATTTATCTACCAATCTGTCTTCTTTTTAATTGCTTTTTTAAAAAATACCTATTCTTTAAAGCTATTTGTAGAATGCTTTCTCTAAGTAAACTCTCCTGAGAGAGGTCAGTCTATGCAACAAATGAAAATGAAGCCGCTCTGATTGAAGCGGGGTCAGGCCCCCCGATGTCCTAACAACGTGTGCCTACCTCCATCTGCCGCTGGGGCTCCAGGCAGGACCAGGTGAGATTGCAGACAGCTGCCCCGCCTGAGACCCAGGAAGGGAGGGACCCCGTCCGACCCCGTCCTCCCTGTGTGTCCTTGAGCCAGCACCTCCCAGTCTGATTCTCAGACGTCAAGAAGACGTAATAGTCACGACGCGGCGCCAAACCAGCAGGAAGTTCCTGGCCCATAGGAAGGAAATGCGGCACAAGTGTTAGCCGTCCCTACGGTTGCTGTCAGTGTCGTCCCCGTCATGACCACGTGCAGCCTCGAGGAGCCTGTGTGGCCGAGGGGAAATGGTGAGAAGCTGGGGCGGGGGAAGCAGAGAGGTGGAGTCCACCCCTGAGCCCGCGACCGGCCTGGCATGCCTGAGCCAAGCTCAGAGTGGTACATAATTGAAGAAAAAAACCCCTGTGTCCCCTGATCCTAAACGGAAGACCGAAAGATGAAAAGGGACGGTGACCACAGACGTATTCCGGAAGCAAAATGTCTGCAATAATCCCGGCCGTTCCCATTGTCGTCAGTCGAGGACGTGTGACAGCTGCCTTGCCGGGGGAAAACGAGACTTCCCTCGTCGTGGGGAAGCCACACAAACTGTTGTGGGGGCTTTCCCAGCCCTCCTCGTTGCTGCCATCATCTTCCCCTGAAGAAAATCTCACCGTCTTGTTTCTTCACAAAACCAAACCCAACCCAAACTCTGAACTAACCTGGTAGGTTTTCAAGGCCCTTTATGACCTGCCACCAAATGCCTTCCGGGACTGGATGGGCCGCCACTCGTCCCCTAGCCAGGGCTCGCCGCCCGCCAGGTGTCCCGCCTCCTAGTTGGTCCGGTGCATCCTGGATCATTCTAGGAGTCTGGGCCTTTGCAGGTCTGAGCGGATACCAACAGGGCACCGTGCTGGCATTTTCATAGGAACCGAACTCACTGAAACACTGTGACACGGCCCTGTTGAGCCACGTGTGGACAAGGTGACACTGGCAGAGGCGGCCGAAACCTGCTTCACCAGCCTCGCTGTGTGTGAGGGATTCTGCCTGCTCCAGAAGACAAGGCGGCGGTCCTTCTCCTTCTGGGGATCTCGCTGGATAGAGTTCTGTCACCCCTTCCGCGAGGCTCCCCGTGGTCCTCCTGCGCCGTGGCACCCAGACCTCCGGGGGCTTTCAGAGAAGAGCCGGCAACACAGGAGAGCGGGCAGGTTTCGGAGCTGGCGGCCCTGCTTCTCAGCCCGGGTCTGAGCCTCACTAGCCGGGGGCAGTTTCCTCATGGGCGCCTCATGACCGTGGTAAGGGTTTAAGGGACTGACACTTTGGAGAGGGCCTGGTCCCACACCCTTCCTTCAGCACTCTAGTTTCCTGTCCCAAGCACCGGACTCACGACGGTCACGTTGCTGTGAAGCCCAGGAGACCTCCCGCCGCTCAGTCGGGCTCTGCTAACCGTGGCTCGTGCAGGGGTCTCCCTGAATCCGCGGCGCGGCCCATCCATCGTGGACCCAAAGGGGCTCTCAGGCCCCCCACCTCTGAGCTGCAAAAGCGCCCGGACCTCCGTCTTGCAGGTAACGAAGCCCAGCTGTGTGGGCTCTGGACGGTGCCGAACAAACAGTGTTTTGTGTTTTTAGATTAGATTCCGGCTCCGCCGTGCGATGGTCCCATGGGTCCCACAGAAAGAATGCCTTCTGTGGACACAGCCAGCCTGGAGTTCTGAAGAGCCGGACTCTTACATAAGTTTAGGAATCATTCTGACGACTCGGGCTCGAAGCACCTGCAAACCCACGAGTCAGCAGAAAGCTGTGCAGAGAACACGCTCGGTCTACACCCACAGCTGAAAGCAGCCCGGCCGGGAACCCCCTTCCCTTTCTCCTGCATGCCTGCTCTAGAACCTTCCCAACCGAGAAGAGCTACACTGCGTCTCCGTTTCATGAACGGTCCGCAGACATCATTCTCCCACTGCTGATGCTCAGGAAGGGACAAAACTTCTCTCGGAATCTAGTGAGGGAAAGGCCGAAGGAGGCCCATGACTGCTGACTTACCACGAGAAATATGTGGGATTCTGTGATACAAGTGTGCAGGTAAGGGAGGGACCACGACCTTCGTCCTTCCTCACGTTTAGGTTTCCGTGGAGGCCTCAGGGAAGACCACGCACCCCAGCCAACGAAGAGGGCCTTGAGCTGTCCTACGTGCGGACTGCCAGCCGTCCACGCTGTGGCTGTTTCTGAGGAGGCCACGCCGGGAGCAGCCGTAGAGACGGGCAGGCGGCCGCGCCACCCACCACGTCCGCCTGGAGGCAGAAGCACGGCTGACCAGAAGCCGCCACCCGGCCTGGCAAGGGAATCCCGGGCCCACGGAGCAAGGCGACGGGCGGCGTCTCTGAGAAGTTTCCGAAAGGAGGCAGAGGAATAAATTCCCACCAGCCACCTGGAAGCATCAACAAAGTCCGCGAAGGGTGGTGGACCACACCTCCCCTTCCTTCACCCTAAAACACAACGACTTCCTGCTCAAGGGGCGCAAGAGAGGAGCCGCTCGCCTCCTCACAAAGCCCGGCCACTTGGCGGCCGCCCAAGAATGTGCAGAGAAACCTTGAATTTTGAAAACATAATAGACAAGGGAGTCAGCTTAGGAAAAGATTTCACCCCTCAGCTGACAAGAGGCTGGGGCCAGGAAGCAGGGGAGCCCTCACACCCGAGAGGCCATGCTAAAAACGGCAGGATTCGGCCGCAGGAGTGGGGGGCCCCGGCGCAGGTAAGAGCGGCGGCTGTTCCCAGGAGGCGTATTTCTGCTGACGTCCCGACGGAGCCGTGTAATGCAGGTTGAGCGGCGTGGGCAGGTTAGCTCGGACAAGGCAGAGGGAATCACTCCCTGTGAATTGGAGAGTCGCTGCAGGCCACACCTGGGAAGTGCCCCAGCCCCGGTGTCCCAGCCCGGGTGTCCCCGCCCCGGCAGACTCGGGAGGGGCCCAGCCCGGGATGGGCATCGGGCTCAAGGGCTCGCGTCAGCAAAGCAGCAGCCGTTGGAGGGGGACCCCGGATGGCGGCGGGCTTTGTGCTGGGCCTTCCGTAGGCTCCTCTGCCTCTCTTGGGAACGCGGGGAGGGTGGCCTACGAGCTCTCGGAAACCAGGAGGCGAACAAGGCAGGGGCTGGGCAGCGACGGAGCAAAGTGCGCTGCTTGCCGCCGCTTCTCCAGCCCGAGGACCTTCCTAACAAAAGCGCTGAGCCACGGGACGGCCCTGAAGGTTCTGAAGGGCCTTTTACTCATCAGAGAGAGATTAAGCTGCGTTCATAAAATCTGAGTTAAGCGTATTTAACTGGAATCTGAGTCTTTTACAATTACGCCTCTGTGTCTCTGTAAGTGACACGTCCCCTTGGGCCCGGCGGGGGACCGACGGGTCCCACACACGCGCGGCGATCCGTCCACAGGGCAAAAAAGGTCTAGATGCCGAAATACCTTTCCTCCCCAGGACAAGCAGCTGCCAGGGCACTGCGTGTGACTTGCACGGGGATGCGGACAGGGGAGTTAACGCTGCTGCAGGGTCTGGGGACCGGGCTCCCTGGGGCACTGGGCGCGGCTGAAAGGTGGCTCCTGGCCTCCCCTCCCGGGTGAGTGCGGGGCGGCGCAGGTCCCGCAGCGGGAAGGCTGAGAGCCAGACCTGCGCTGTGCTGCCTGGAGGAAAGGGGAAGGAGGGCCGTGGCCTTGCCCCTGAGGCCGCGCCCCTCACCCCTGCGGGGGGACACGCGCTATCTCGCACACACGGCCCCCTCAGGAAGAGGCGCTGGCGAAACCTGGGGACGGTAATGAACAGGCCGACTTCACGCCTGCGGGGGGAGGTTCCCCGATGGCTTCTTGGGCTCCACCTCAAGGCCTCGCTGGCGGCCTCCCTCCCAAAGGAAAGCCGCAGGGGGACACTGCAGGGGACCAGGCAGGGTGGGGCCCTCAGCAAATCACGCTTCATGCTCCAGGGCCCGGCGGCCGGCACGTGCAGCCAGGAGACACCAGGTCCACACCCGGCGTGCGGGGCAGCTGCGGCCCGGAGCAGAGGTCACGAGGGGCAGCGGGAGAGCCGGGCACCGGGCACCGGGGGGCTGGCGGGCAGGCCGGCTCTGCGCGCGTCTCCAGCTCTGCACTCCGGGCACCTGTGACGGAGACGCGGGGGCTGGCCTGCCACCACCTCTGGTCGTCACTCGGCACGGCTCCTCGTCCCTGTCCCTAGAGGTCTCGCATCCTCTCTGGGCGCTCCGGAAGTGTGGCTCTCGCCGGCACCGCCAACTCCAGACCGTCAGCGCGCATTACTTCATGCTAAGTGACAATGGAATTTCTCCCAAATTACACGGACACTCAAACGAGGCGCAGCCACGTTCATCCGGGCGGATGTGACCGCAGCGAGGGCAGCAGTTCCCAAGGCTGTGTCGGCGATGGGAAGGAAACGCTCTTGCACCAAGAATTCTCTTTAGCCAAAACCAGAGGAAAAGCTTCCAGGAGTCACTGTGGACGAAAGTAACGGTTTGGCCCCGGGCTTGGGGCACGGGACTGGGGCGAGCGGCGGGAGGCCTCGGGGCCGAAGCAAGAGGGCCCGTCTGACCGCTGGCTTCTGTGCACACGCGCCCCCCGTGGGGCATGTCGTAGGCCCTTCCCAACATCCCACCAGCCAGGCGGGATTAGCATGCTGCTGCCTTAAATCTAAGGGGACCGAAGTTAAGAGGGGATCCGCTGACCGATGGAGCCCACACAGCTGGAGAGGGGCTCGGCTGTCCCCCAAACCAGGTTTCCTGACCCTGAGCTCACGGTGCTTTGTTCAAACCGTGTCCCTGCCACGCGGGCCGTGCACTAGGAGCGTCAGGGGAGGTTTCGGAAACGCAGGATCTCGCCTCCACCTGGAGACTTCTCCCCTGGAAACTTCCCCGGCAGAGTCCCCAGGTTCTTGTGAAGCGTCTCTCTGCACACGGCGCTGGGTGACTGTGCAGACTGTGCGGCTGGGTGGGGGACCCCCTCCGCGCCCGGCTGCCGGGAAGCCCCACGCTCCAATCTCGACCCCGGACCGGTGTTCCAGCTCTCCTTCGGCTCTGCGGGCGGCCGCCCTCGGCTTGCTGACCACCCGCCCCATCAACGACGGAGCCAGGACCAGACACAGATGCTAGGAGCAACTTCGCTCTCCCTTCTTAGTGCCATTGCCACCTGCCACGTCCCAGGATCGAGGCCATGCGCCTAACCGCAGGCCTGAGAGGAAATAAAGCTGCAATCTTAGGAGCCTCCGCTCTACTCGCCAGGGTTCAGGAACGACTGGACTCTCGCAAGGGCCAGAACTCGCCCAGTCTCTCTGCTCACTACCGAAATCAGCCCCGGGAAGGTCAACGAGCGCAGCACCAACACCAGCACCCAAGGTGCATTCCTAGTCAGAACTCAGAAGCGAAAATACACGGAGGACAGCCATAAAGGAGAAGAAAGTGAGAGTCTGTGTGGGGGCACGGCTGATGGAGGAGGGAGGGATCAGCAGGACGACAGAATTTCACACGGCAGTATCATTTCAGTAGTTCCTGCGGAGGGCACCGCGCCTCGTCACTGTGTCACCGTGGCTTGGGCGGTAAAAACTCTTACCGAGCTTCTGGGAGCTTCCATGATGAGTTACGCCACCCCAGCAGTTGGGTCTGGATCTAGGCCTTCTGAGTCCAAGACCAAAGCCTACTTTCCTCATCACTGGATCCCAGGAATAGATGGAGAGTCGGAAGCCCAGGACTACGGTAGTTTCCTGGTGTGACCGAGGGGGATGGTTTAAACAGAGACGTTAGAACGGGGTCACCAGCACAAGGCAAGAGAGTGCACTCCTTCAGGTGTTGTAATCTGTCCACATCAGAAGGTCTGGAGACCCACATCCTTTGGGGCAGGCACGGCTCTCTGCCGCCCTAGAAGCTACCCCCGCCCCCACTTCTTCATCGCGAAACAGAACTGAGACAGCACAGCGCCAGCTCCCTGGGATAATCCTGATTGATGGGGGAAATCTAGCTCATTTTTGCTTTTCTTGTTTCCTATGCTCCTAGGAATGGACTGTTGCAGCCAAAGAGAGATACAAGGCCCTTGACCATCTACCTCCTTGTCTGCCTTCTGCAAGGACCTTGCATGTTACCGTATAAGGAAAAAGGGTTTTGCTGACGTCACTCAATTAAAGATCTCGAAGTGAGGAGATGATCTCAGATTGTCAGATTCAGGGTAGGCGCCGAATGGGATCACAAGTGTCCTTATTAGACAGAGGCAGAGGGAAATCCGACACACAGAAGAGGAGAAAGGCACGTGAGGACAGAGGCAGAGTCTGGAGTGATGTGCCTACGAGAAGAGAAAGGCCAGCAGCCACCAGAAGCTGGAAGAGGAGAGGGATGGACTAGAGAGAGCACGGCCCCGGGGTCGAGGCTGACCTTCTGGCCGCCAGCTCTCTAAGAGAATACTTTTCTGTTGTTTTAAAGCTACCTTGTTGGTGGTCATTTGTGACGGCAGCCACTGTCACAGCCCTCGCAGTGCCCGAGCCACTGCAGCTGACCACGTCCCAGGTCCCCAGTCTCCGTGGTACTCGGACAGCAAAACTTAAACGAGGCCGACAGAGGCACTGCTGCATTTCCGACCAGAGCAGACACTTCCTCGAAGTGTGTCTTCTGCTGATCCCCGCGCGTGCTGGGAGGTCTCTCCGGCGCCGCCTCCCCCGGCCCAGTGCCGCCGTCCTTAGAGAGCACCCCTGCCAGCAGAATCCCCAGTTTGCTTCACGGGCGGTGGATGTGAGCAGCCTTTGCTGACAGCTGCCACCCCAGCAGGCAGGACCCTCTGTGCCCTCCGTCCTAAAGCAGCCAGGACGCCCTATAGCACTTGGTGGGACCAGGGGAAGCTGTGCCTCTTTAGTGCGTATCACACACGGGGCTCTGTCTTGGCAACGGTGTGAGCAACATCTCGTGGGGTCGGGAGTCCCAGACAAGGAGCATGGGGGCAAGGGGATAAGAAGTCTCACACTGCGCAATAGGAGTAAATTCCACAGAAATTAATTGAAAAGCCTCCTCAGAAGGAAAACCGGAGCTGGGGTGGAGAGGGAACTTGTGTCAATCTGCTTAGAGATGATAAAGCCTGTCTTTGCCCTCATCACCTGTGCTCTTCTGGGTGTCTCCCTTTCCTTCAAAGCTTAGTGATTTCCTGCTGATCCCTGTCCCAGGACCCTGTTCCCGGATCTCACCGACCAGTGACATGGCTGTGCTGTCATTCCTCTCTGATCTTCTGCCTCTTGAAGACGGACCTATTTCGAGTCCTGTTCCCCAAGAAGCCTGCCTCTGCGAGCTGACTTGGTTGTAACTCATTATTCAGCTGATGTGTACTAGGATTTGGGGAGGGGGCTGAAGGGTGGGAATCAGCAGCAGGGGACCAGCAGGGGTAACCATGTGGAGGGGACTGAAATCAAAGACTGACTATTTATTGGAGGCCCTGTCATTCTAGATGTTCTGCATCTAGATTAGAAAACAAATCAGCAGCAGCTCAGAGGCATTAGGTAAATTGCCCAAGGTTGAGGTCACAGTCAGCCCCACACTATCCAGGTCCAACTGGGATGTGGTCTCACTGCCTTATCTTTCTAGGCATCCCCTCTACCCAAAGCTCTGTGACCTCTAACCTCCCGCGTCTGACATCCAGGAGCAGCACCCTAGGACCAAACATCCCGGAGCCCTGGCTTGGCCGGTCGGACTGCGCGGTTCGCGCACTTTCTACCGGAGGCTGGCTATCACGCAGAGCTCAGCCAGATGCGGAATGTCTGGGCCGGTTTAAAAGCACATGTCTTGCCATAGGGCAAAGACCAGAGTGTATTTACTCTGGCCAAAACCATCGATGAGCACCACAACTCGTGGGTAAAATACACAAAGTATCACCAAAGATCCTTGTTACTTTAAAAAGAGAAACCAGTACCTTTACAGTGTGAAACCCGGCGGACATCAGGTTAATGGAGGGTCCAAGCTGCCATCTGCGGCAGGAAGCCCTCACTGGCCGCCTTACGTGATCACTCCCACGGTGCTCCTGCCCAACGGTATGACCTCAGTCTAATCAGGAGAAAACACTGGACAAGCCCAACTGCAGGATGGACAGTCGACAGAATTCCCTCCTCGATCCCAGAATAAAGGGCATAACGGGGGAAAGAGGTCTGTTGGTTTAGCTAACAGTACAAGACGAAGGTTAATTTCCCGGTTGTAGAAGACACGGTGTCAGGGCAAAGCTGGGTGGACGGGCTATGGGAGCTCCTGTGTTATTCTGGGTAAATCTAAAATCATCTCAAAATAAAAACATTTTTAAAAAAGGCAACAACAAAACCCTTGCAAACACCACACGCTCTCTTAAAGGATTAGCTTCATGCTGGATTTTGGGTATGGCGGCAACCGCTGCCTCAGGCGGGCCCCCGGGAGTCGAGTACCTCCCGGGTACCTGGTGACTTGCCAGCTTGGAAGCTGGTCTTGAAAGTCAAGGTGGCCCGGTGTGTTAGTGCCGGGAGTCCTGAATTCAGAACCTGCCCCTGCTCTGCCCCCTCCCTGGCCTTCCCTTTGTTGAACAACTCGCAGCTCGCTCACAGGAGACACCTGGTGGAGCTTCTCAGAGGCCGACCACCTGGTTTTCAGGTCAAGGAACAAGGAGAAGGGTGGGAAATCCAGCTCTCACCGCTTACACCAGCTCCTTCCAGGTTTCTGAGGGAGAGGAGCGTGAAGAAGGGGCTGGCACGGTTCTGCCTGCATCCGTCTTCCTTCCCTTATTCTAGAGCCCACAGAAGGAGCCCCCGACCTTACTTCCTGCCCAGACCCTAAAGCCTTACAGCCTTTGTCTAGCAGCATACCTGCTTTGCTCCCCTGTCCGTGCTTATGGCAGCCGGGGGGCCGGACCTCGAGTCTCTAGGGGCCCGTGCAGGGACGCCAGGCCACGGCCAGCCAGGCCCTGAGGACCTGCCCGCGCCGAGACAGCCACGAACCCCACGGGTCTTTAGGGATGCTGAGTCCTGCATGTTCCAGGAAGGAGAAATTGGCTCCCTTTTGACCACAGACCAGGGGTGGAAGCCAAGCTTCCTGGCTGACTCTGCTCGGTTTCCTTAAAGAAAGCTCTGTGACCTCAGGATGTCAGTGAGCGATGGCCGGGTCCCCACGAAGGACAGTGTGCCGTGACTGCAACACTGATCAGAGAAGGCGCGGAGGGGGGAGTGATCGCCGAAGCCTTGAACTTCGGCCTCAGTCCATCCTCCGCTTGGAGTTCCTCCCTCGGAAGATGGAGATTAAATATTCCTTTATCTGGGAGTGCTTGCTCCCCAGTGTATGGCACTTCCCCCCAGTTAGTGTAAAGAAGACACACGGGCCTCACGACAGCCGCACGCACGTGCCGCGGCTGAGACGCGCACTTCCGAGGAGTCAAGGTGGCATGTTCTGCTGGTTTTTGCCGGCACCAAAAATAAAGGAAGGCATTCTGAATCTCCCTGGAGGAAAGCTACACGAGCATCAGGGGCTAGGATTAATATATGGCTATGTTGTTCTTAATGGCTATCGTCCCCAAGTACATTTATTCCTAAACCAGACGCACACAAATCCGCAGCGACCTGGCCGGGCTCCCGCTCACGCCCACGGCGCCAGCTGTCTCCACGGCTCTGGGCTCCTGGTCGCCCAGACTCTGACCTCGGGTTCCGGATCGCTCGCTCTCAGAGACGGACTGACAGCAGCGCCCATACCCACCCTGCTGAAGCCCTTGAATCCGACCACCCATGACTCCTCCCTAAACCGGGGGTCACCCAACCACAGCCATTCCACTTAGAAAGGCCTCCAGCTCTAGCTCCTGCCTTTCCCCTTCCTGTAGCTGACATTCCTATCACCCTGGCTAACAGGACAACGTCCTCTCTGGTCAACCGGCCAGAGTTTCCGTCCTACCCTTCACCCCACTGCCAGGATCCCCTTCCAGAAAGTCGGATCTGCTGCGTCCTTTGCCTACAAGAAGCCCTCAGCGGGCTCCTGTCTGGGTCAGGAGCAAACCCTTGGCCTGCCCTCAGGCCCATCTGCATGCAGGACTTACTCGAATCAGCGCACACCTCACAGCTCTGCTCTCTTGCGAGTGATATCCCGATGGCTGTGGTCCTCCCCCTCCTCCGTCCTTAGCAGTCCTCCGCGCCTGCGTGTTCCAGTCAGAGCTATTCTCCCAGACGCTACGGTTTGGTCATCTGTAGTCCGACACCCTGCCATTCTTCAGCAGACACCCTGGGGGACCCCGTGACTCATCGAGGCACCTTGGCTTCCTTTGCCATCAGACCTTCTCTCTCTGAAGAGTTGCTCCAACTTTGTCAACCCTCCAGCCCTGGCCCCCAGGATGGCACCCGCCTCGGCAAAGAGTGAGGGCCAGAGCTGCGGACCAAGCCGGGAGTGAAAGTGGCTGTGACCGAGCTTATTAACTTCTGGTCTCAGGAAAACCGCCTCAGCGAGGCCGCCTGTGACGAAGTCTGGCCCCGGACACAAAGGAGGTACCCCGGGAAGTCCACGACTCCTTCGGACAAGAAAGTTACATCTGGTACTCTGGGCAAGTAAAAGACCAGCTGGCATCCCGGTGACTTGGATCCTTGTATCTCTTTAGCGGGTGGGGGAGGGCCGGGGGGGGCAGAGAACCTCCAACAGGTTCCACGCCCAGCACGGAGCCCAACGTGGGGCTCGACTCAAGACCCTGAGATCATGAGCTGAGCCAAAATCAAGCCTCAGACGCTCAACTGACTGAGCCACCCAGGCGACCCAAGGGGACTGTCTTGTACTTGGGGATTAAGACATCAGCCACTATATTAAAAGTATTAATAAATTCTGGACTCCTCTGAACACATGTACATATGAACCCTCCCCCACTCTCTAAAGTCCTGTGCCCTTCTGTAAATTTTAACAACTTAAGCAAGATAGAACAAATCTGTGAATGCACTTAAGGTGATTCTATAAAGATTTAGGCAACGATTTTATACAATTATAATATGTAATTATTATATGTGCTCATATTTGAGATCCTGTGGTCACTACCAAGTACTGGCTTTGGGCGATCAAGGCAGCTGGGACAGCTGGCAAGAAGGCGCTTGGCGTGGCTGGCACACAAGGCGGGAAGGTGTGGTGATGGTTCGTGGACACGCTGTGTCTGCTCAACCCTCACCAGCCTGGGCCCTTCACCCGCTCCAGCACCCACAGGTTGCCTTCAGAACAGAACTTACAGACAACACGGACCAGTCTTTCCACAGTCCCCTCTGGAGAACAGAACCTAGAACCTAACCCAGGCTGAGCTGGTCGGAGTCGTTGCCTTAGATTCTAGCAGCTACAGTGGAAAAGGCCACGCAGTGTCTTCTCCACTGGCTGAGGCTAAAAGGCCAAGGCTCAGGATGGGTCATGATTTCAACCAACAGGAGAAAGAAAGTCTCAGAAATAATCAAAACGAAGTGGACAGGCACAGAGTAGAGACAAGACCTGGAGGGCGCTTAATATGCTGGTCTGTGCTTCTGAAGTATAGTCCTTGGGCGCCTGGGTGGCTCAGAGGCTTGAGTCTCTGCCTTCGGCTCAGGCCATGATCTCGGGGTCCTGGGATCGAGCCCCGCATCCAGCTCTCTGCTCGGCGGGGAGCCTGCTTCCCTCCTCTCTCTGCCTGCCTCTCTGCCTACTTGTGACCTCTGTCTGTCAAATAAATAAAATCTTAAAAAATATATATATTAAAAAAAACCCACAGTCCATATCTCCGCCATGCTGACAGCTCAGTTACTGCAACACTTACGTGAATTCCAAAAGCACATACATTTCCTCGTTACTTTGATTTAATTTCCTCTATTTGAAGCAACAACAACAACAAAATCCCGAAAACACAAAACAAAACCCCGCTAAACACAAATGTAGCCAAAGCTATTAAACTTTAAGAGTGCTAAAACGAACTAAAGACTTCCTAAAGGCTCTTGGAGGAGTTCTAGTTTAAGTACGCATCTGAGGATGTGGAGATCACACATTCTATGGAGGTACAAAGGCTTGACGAGTCCCTTTATATAAGGAAGAGTTGCTCTGTGATGGATTTAGTGGCCAATGCCGAATTTCTCCTTCTTCAGGTGGGGTTACCTGCACATCACTGTACGTTCAGGCGGGGGAGAGCCAGCGCGACTCTACTCGGAGAACGATCCACATATGTGGTCATGCTGTCCCTGGGGAACACATTATTTAAGATTATTGCTGCATTCTAAGTAGGCCATCGGAGAGGGATAATTACTTCTCAATGACCGGATCAATATTTTTGTTTTTGTCCTCTACTACTTGAGTGATTGGATCTCAAGCCGGAGGAGAAAGTCAGGTCAGTCCCCGAGACCTACCGCAGTCTCCTGGGGCAGATCAGTGTGTGCTCCTGGGAGCCCAAGGGGGAGAGTGAGGCCAGGGAGTGTCGTCCCTTGTGCGCTCACTTCATTTCCCATCTCTCCATGAGGAAAGCCGTGGCGATCTGGGGCTCCTCTGATGCAGTGTTCACACACCTGCCCTGAGGCTACGGGGACGGCTCATCTCGTGCGCGGCTTCCTGGACACGCTCATGAACTGACGATGCTGACACCCGCAAAGCCAAGGGGAGCCCAGCTTGTCCGCTCTGTCTAGGCAGGGGAGCGTCCCAGGCTTGGGAGGGGCTCGAGAGGTGGAGGACACAAGGCAACGTCCACATTGTAGGCCCGTGTGATGGTTCAAGTGCCCAGCCCTCAGGATCCGCCGGGATGGAATCTGCCATGATTCCGCTCTGGCAGGATGGGCCCTGACCTGTTTTATTGGGAGACAGCCCCTCGAAAGAACATGATTCAACTGATGTTTGCCACGGCCTTTCCAATAAGAATAAGAGAAAGGATGCGAAGCGATATGAAAGGAAGAAACATTCTGCCCGAGTGGCCGCTTACCCTTCACCTCACCAAATCAATGCCTTCCGAGTACCGCGAAGCGCCGTCTGCATGCGAGTAATGTTCTCCCTGCGAACGGGACTCGGTGCTTAATGAAAGCTCATCACAGAAAATCTTTTTTGAGCAGTATTTTGTTGGATGTTAGAGTTACAATTGAGAGTGATAAACCACTCTTTGAATATTTTCTTTTATTTTGAACACGTTACTATTCTCCATGGCCTTTCGATCGTCCTCGGGCTTACTGGAACACGGCAATGAGGGGAGCCCAGCTCGGTGGCTCAGAGTGCTGCCTCTGGGGCCAAGACAACCTGGCTGGAAACCCAGCTCCGCCACCGGCCAGTGTGTTAATTCTGGGCCTGTTACCTAAGCTCTCCGTGACTCAGTTTCTTCCTCTGTAAACTGGCAGTGGGATTAGCACCTACCATTAGGATTATAGTGTGGGTTAAATGAGTCAAAACACGTAAAGCGCACATAAACATCATTTACGTAGTACTTGTTCATTATCTCTACATGGCATGGGACATGGCAGGACGTGAGGTCGGGGAGGTCTGGGTTTAAGAGGTTAGGAATCCCATATCTGCCATCATTAGGATGTGAGCTAAGTTACCTAACGTTTCTGAACCTCGGTTTCCTTATACGGAAGACGGGGCAATCATGCCCATACTTTATTCGGTGATTGTGACTCTCATAAGGGATAACGTGTAAGACATCCTGGCAAACATTTCTAAGTGGGTTTAGGAGACGATCAGGCCCACTGCATGGATGGACACGGATTCTGCCACACCGAGGACCCACGTTTCCTTCCCTTTTTCTGACCACAGACAGACAAGCACAATGAAATCAGCCCAAAGTCTGGCAGGGACCAGGCCTTGCCCTGTCTCTCCTGCCCCTCCACCTCGGAAGGCTACACATCAAGGAGCGTGAGCGCGTCCATATGCGCCGGGCAGCCAGCTGCCCGCCAGTCTGGGATGTCCGGGGACACACACACACCTGCAGGCTGGCTCCCCCATAAACTCCTTCCCTGGCCTCCTTCTCGGAGCAGGAGAACGGCCCCTGCTCAGGCCACCCCCCTGCAGCACCTCTGCGCAGGAAGGCAGGGCCCCTGGGCTCCCCATCAGACGCCTGCCTGAAGCGCGCCGGAGCTGGGGAACTTGCCTGAGAAGCCAGTAAAATTTTAATGCACTCTGTAGTGCGGTCATGTCATACTCGGTTATGGCAAATAATCCCAGACGCCCGCAGAGGTAAAATGGAGCTGTAACGTGCTTGCCTCCTAACCCGGGCTGACAGCAATGATGTACGACCGCCATTAGCGGAAAATATCACTTCAACTAACCCATGATCCAGCTCCGCTCAGGGTCACATTATCCATGAGGAACGAATTACACTCCCAAAGTAAATACAAATTTTCTACACGAAATGGGTACAAAAAAAGGGAAGGGGCGATCCGTTCCCTTTGCCGGCCCGGCGCTGAGTGACACAGATGATAAAGGACGGGACAAATCATTGGCTGACAGAGCGCCGCGCCGTAATCAGCTCAGCCGGCCCGCACTCCAGCTGATACACACTATATTCTCCCCTTAGTGGCAAATACATAATCTTTAACATGGACACGGCTGCGGCAGATACTCGCCACCACCCGGGCCGCAAGAATGCCCCACGCGGCATTTGCTGCCAGGAGAGGAGGGACCCCGTGGCCCTGATGACACCCCCGTACCCCCTAGGCTAAGACCCTCTGCAAACGGTGTCTGGGGGTGGACAAGGGGTCCTAGAGATGGCAGATGACAGCACAGAGTGAGGCTGCCCGGCGGGGTGCAGCTCAGGGGCCGTGTTGGTACCACGGACCCTCCTCCTAGGTGCTGGCCACAGGAGGAAAAGCCTGGAGAGACCACAGGAGATGCAAGAGGGGCTCCGGACCAAAAGCTCCGACAGGAGCCTCCATTCCAGGCCCCGTGCTTTCCCATGCTGCCTGGGCAACTGTGACGAGTCCCTCTCCCGCTTCTGGGAGTGCGATCACCGACAGAGCATCTTCGGGTAGAACGCTGACATTTACAGAGCACCTACTAGGTGTGAAGCACGTGCTGGGTGTGGGGACTTGTCGGGAACGTACGGTTTAATAAGACGGGAGAGGTTTAATCTCCCTGATACGAGGAATTTGACAGGAAGGCCGGGGGGTCGTGGGGGTAGGGAAGGAAAAAATGAAACAAGATGGGATAAGGAGGGAAACAAAGCATAAGAGACTCTTAATCTCAGGAAACAAACTGAGGGTTGTCAGGGAGGGGTGTAGGGAGAGGGTGGTGGCGTTATGGACACTGGGGAGGGTGTGTGCTATGGTGAGTGCTGTGAAGTCTGAAAGCCTGGCGATTCCCAGACCTGTGCCGGGCTAATACTACATTATACATACAGTACACAATATACATTACAGTTAATACAAATAATTAAAGAAAGAAAGATGGGAGGCGTCTACACACAGATACGTGCTAAAGACGACCGAGCTCCTTGAGCAACAGTTCGTGCTTCGTCTGCTGTTGGGAAAGCTCCCTGACTACTCACAGCGGCCCACAGGCTGCTCCTGCCTCTCGTCTGCAAGACTCAAACCATATACTTTGTGGATCTCCTTTGTGGATCTCCCTTCTCGCCTTGGACGGGCGGTTCCCAGGTCAAATTTAAAGGCTCACATTTGAGAAGAGCTTGCACATCTGAGTTGTAAGCGAGCCCCAACTGTACTTATACAATATTCACTGAACAACTGACACGTTTGCATTTTTCGAAGCTAGTGGGCTTGTGGGTGAATAGGTAAGACACAGTCCAGGTCTCTTCTAGCAGAAGGAGGGTGAGGCACAGGGAGGAAGACACAGCGAGGGTTCTCAGGTGGGACTTCTGGGCCTATCCCAACTCACCCCGATGAACAGGAAGCAGCATGTTATGGGGAAAAGAGCCCAGATACTGGAATCCCAAGACATGGTTCCAATCTCAGCTCCATTCCTTAACTTCCTCTTCCGTTTCATTTTCATCATTTGTAAAATGATGATACATGCTTGAGAAGACAAGGTCCTTGATCGGATCTGTCATGAGTTTGGCGCATTTTAGATGATCAACAGTGTTGTATATGAAGATGCACAGAGATCCCCACAATAAATATTTAAACAGGTGATATAAGATGACATGTGTAGAAGTGTGCTGAATAGTACCGTGTTCTCTCCATCGCGGAGCGCCATTTCTTCTGATCTAGTTATTATTAACCCCAATCGCATTGATTTACAGCTCCCAAGAAATGAACAGCATCTACATTCTGCGACCAAGAAATAAGGAAAAGCTCTACGACGTCTACGAGGTGGGCAATTTGACCCTCCCAGCTGTAGCTTTGATTAGAAAAAGAACAAAAAGGAAGAAAGGTAAGATACATTAACCCACTGAATTTGGGGACTTCTGAAAGGTTAAAATCTGGCTAATTATGAATATAGCCTGACAGATATTTTATTATCTTTATTACATCTAGAATGGCAAAATTATAGGGAGCAGTGAGAACTGTAACTACATTCCCAACCAGAAGTTGCCAAGGGGGATCAACCGAGGTGACAATGCCCGTGTGCAGGACTAAAAAGAAATTCATACATCTTTCCTGGGGACAGAACAAGACAGACTCCTGTGACAACCAAAGAGCAACCCAACCTAGCTTACACTCTATGAAAAGCCACATGCATAAAACATGTTGTTAAGGGCATCACTAGTACAAATGGCTCTGCTCACGAGCTTCCTGCTCATTCAGGTGACTCGGGTTCATGGTCAATTGGTCAGTGGTCAATGAGGATGAAAGCCACTGCCTCCACCGACCTCCTCCTTGTCCTTGAAAACTTCCTACGGGTCAGCTGTAAAATCCAAGCGAATGGTTCGTTCTAAGAGAAAGCAGCTGACTTGCTCTGGGACTGTGGAATCGTGAACTCAACCCCGGGTGATTTCCGGAATCCCCCTAAGAATTCCTTCCACAGGCCAAATACGACTCGTCACCGGTCAAGGGAGTTCTTAAAACATATCACGTAAGCCGGCTCTTCACTAGATCCCGTGTTCTCCTCGACAGGGTAACTGAGGAGCAGAGATTGAACTACTAATTGCCCTGCCCCCTCTCTAGAGGCACAGGGACACACCTAAGAGAGCCAAGCAGCAACAATGCCCACGTTCCTTCACTGCCACTTGGGGGAAAACATGGCAGACGTGAGCGACTGCATGAATGACCCAACAAACAGATAATGACCTTGTTTGGACATTAGGCCCATATGCAAGTTTCCTTTAGTCCCCGGAAGAGTCAACACAGGTGTGCCACAACCTACCCACTGGGTTTATTCCCTCCTAGGAATTAGAGAGAGAACAAAGAATGGAGACACTCCTTCTATCATCTTCTTTCTACACGGGCCAAGAGAAAATACAAGTATGTGTTCATTTCCCTCTGGGTCTGCTGTGTTGTTGGAGCCTAGGAAAATGGCTATATGGGAAATTAGGCCATTTGGCGTTAGATCACTGAATCCAGCTTCACCTTACAGGTGGCAAAACCAAGGCTCAGCACGATTAGGTAACTTGCCTAAGACACACACACACACACAGCTTGTTAGTGTGACGTCAGAAGCTAGGTCTTCTGGGCATCCTTCAAAACCCACCTGAGATGAACAATAGAACATCTAGAACCTGTTTTTCACTATTCGGTCTAAGAAGCAAGAGTTTGGCTAACGGTGTCTGAGAAATTTCCAGTAACTCCAGAGTGCTCCTTTTACAGATTTATATGGAATTAAAAAACCTGTGT
>RCUC01114684.1:0-10292 GCA_003697995.1 Taxidea taxus jeffersonii | reverse complement strand
AAAAAAAAAAAAAGTTAAAATCTCCTTTCCCATACAAAATTATTGTCAAATTTCAAATAGGTAAATGTAATTTGAAGTTGAACTTCTGTACTCTCTTTCTGGAAGCTTACCTCATTCCCTAACCTCTTCTGTTTACCTAACTTCTTACTCACTAAATACAGACATTTTAAATGTCTTTGGTTCCTAGGGCTCCCAAGCCTGTAAAGAAATAATCTTTCCCTTCTGGACCTCAAAACTGACTACTGAAAATCTTATCATCCATTTAGTCCAATGCATATTAAAATTGAGCAATTAATTATCTGTAGTTCTAATCCAGTAAGCCTGTGCAATTAACATCTGGGATTCAGTTCATCTTTTTGCTGACTTTCTAATTTAAGGATTGGGACATGGTGGATCTCTCTAGAAGACATATTTAACAGAGATTATTTCTTGTATTTAAATCTTCCTATTTTTTTAACCCATGGTGCATTTTGTGCAATATTTTCATGACACTTTCCGGTTGTAATTTCCTGGAGGGAAATTACAAGCAATAAGTAAGGCTGTAAAAAAATAGAAGGAAAGTGTAGTTGTATCACTACATTATTTTTTATTTCTGAAACATAATATATCAAAATTGTCTATAATAGCAAAAGATTTTCAAATAGCGAACAGTCATTTGCTACCCGGTATGATTTTGTTGCTCCGATCTGTCTTCTTGGCTAAACTTCCCTGCCTCCCCCTTGTCTGATACTTGAAACTAGTTAAAGATTAGGGACACCTTTTATTTCAGTACTAGAAAATAGGTAGATGAGGCGTATTACAAATGCCAAGGAAGAGTAAATCCTTAGACCCTAATTAAGAGGACTCAAGTAGTCCACAGTGGGTTCCCAAAAGATGTAGGATTGTCTCACTTGTAGGTCAACAGTGGAGGAAGTTGGGAAGGGAGGGAACTGTGTAACTGGTGGAGAAGAATAAGAGGGAGGTACTGAAGATAGACTTTATGATTTTTATTGGAAGCTGGTGCTCCAATCTAAGTGGTGAAGCCCACTGTTCAAAGAAGCTTCTCCTTCTGTTACAGCAGATGGGCCTCCAATCTTTTTTATATAAAGCTTATATGTCACCTTCTCTGAGAAGTCTTCCTGGCTTTCACCTATTATCAGTTCCTTTGCCTTCATATTTCAGTTTTTACTTTACTTACATTACAAACTTCACACAGAGTGTTCCATTTATCAGGAGTTATTTTTGTATCTATTGCTGCTTTTATTTTTTCTGTCATAGTCCCTTAGCACAATACAGTGGTCAACAATAAATGTTATCAGATTTAATACATCTAGAAAATGAGCATTTACAATATCATTGAATGTCTTCTAACTATAGTTCCAACTTATCAAAGAATATTTGAAAAGTGCAGAAAACAAATCAACATTAATTCTACTTCTTAGCTATAACCATTATTAACATTTAGATTAATTTCCTCCTAATGCTTTTCTCAATTTATAGTTAAATGCAAATATATGGGACTTTTGTATATTAAAAAAGTATATATACATATATATTTACACAATTTATATTTTGCTTTTTTTTTGCACTTTGCTATTCAACTTTTTTTGCATTACTTAGTATCCTTTGAAAACCTGGTATCTTTTTTTTTTTTAAGATTTAGTTTATTTATTTGACAGAGATCACAAGTAGGCAGAGAGGCAGGCAGAGAGAGAGGAGGAAGCAGGCTCCCCGCTGAGCAGAGAGCCCGATGTGGGGCTCGATCCCAGGACCCTGAGATCATGACCTGAGCCGAAGGCAGAGGCTTTAACCCACTGAGCCACCTAGGTGCCCCGAAAACCTGGTATCTTAATGGCTTTCAAATATTAGCTCTTGAATATCAGGATTTAGCTATTCTCCCCTTTTTAAAAAAAATAAAACCAATAAACTTCTTAGAACTAATCTTTGGATCTCTGATAATAATCTTGACATCAATTTCGAGAAGGGAATGTATAGATAGTTTGATATATACACCGATTTGCCCTTATAGTTGTATATATGTGTGCCTTCCTCCTTATAACCTCTGAATACTTTTATAAGGGAAAAAAAGCCTTTTTCCTAATAAAAATGCTGTCATTGTTTAATATTGTAGTTAACTGAATGTAGTGAAGTTGAATATTTTTCATTTTGTACTTACCCACATATATGTCTTCTATGTGTACTATTCATGGTTTCAGTTGGGTTTCCTAATGAAGTGTTTGCATCTTAACAATTTGTAATAGCTCTTTATCTATAGTTGTTAGCTATTAGTCTATAATATATTTTCCCCATATTATTTTTTCACATCATCTTTTTAAAAAAAATATTTTATTTATTTGACAGAGATCACAAGTAGGCAGAGAGAGAGAGGAAGAGAAGCAGGCTCCCTGCTGAGCAGAGACCTGATGTGGGGCTCCGTCCCAGGACCCTGGGATCATGACCTGAGCTGAAGGCAGAGGCTTTAACCCACTGAGCCACCCAGGAACCCCTGACATCATCTTTTTAATAATGGTTTTGGGGAGCTAGAGGTTTTAATTTTCTGTAGTGATATGTATCATGGTTTTTTGTTTTTTTTTGTCATTTTATGTTATGTCTTCGTACTTGAAAGTCTATTCCCATCTAGATATGTAGGTCTATTTTCTTCTAATTATCTTCTGGCTCCATTTTCTCCTCTTAATTCATTAGTGAATGTGATTTATTTTAATGTGTGACAGGAGGAAGAGATTTAACTTATTTCCCGTAAGTAATTTGTTAATCGTTTCCACCATTGTCTGTTGCCTGTTTATTTTCCTTCCCAAGGGCTCATGCTGCCGCCGTTACTGGATGATCCATTCTATACCCTGATCTCTTAGTGGCCTTTCTCTTCTGTCCATTGACCTAAATATTTTTAGATCATGTGCTCTCAACTATTACAGTTGACGTTCATTACTTATTTTGAAGAAGTTTTACTTTTTTTTTTTAATTTTTTTTAAGATTGTATTTATTTTTTTCTTTTTATTTAAGCTTTATTTAAACATATAATGTAACCCCACCACCCTCTCCCAACCCCTCTCCCCCCCACCCCCCTAAGTTTGTTTTATGTCATTAAGAGTCTCTTTTGGTTTGTCTCCCTCCCGATCCCATCTTGTTTCATTTTTTCTTTTCCTACCACCTTAACTCCCACCCCCATTGCATCTCCACTTCCTCATATCAGGGAGATCATGTGATAGTTGTCTTTCTCCAGTTGACTTATTTTGCTAAGCATAATATGCTCTAGTTCCATCCATGTCATCGCAAATGGTAAGATTTCATTTCTTTTGATGGCTGCATAGTATTCCATCGTATATATATACCACCTCTTCTTTATCCATTCATCTGTTGATGGACATCTAGGTTCTTTCCATAACTTGGCTATTGTGGACATTGCTGCTATAAACATTCGGGTACACGTGCCCCTTTGGATCACTACGTTTGTATCTTTAGGGTAAATACCCAGTAGTGCAATTGCTGGGTCATAAGGTAGCTCTATTTTCAATTTTTTGAGGAACCTCCATGCTGTTTTCCAGAGTGGTTGCACCAGCTTGCATTCCCACCAACAGTGTAGGAGGGTTCCCCTTTCTCCACATCCTCGCCAGTATCTGTCATTTCCTGACTTGTTCATTTTAGCCATTCTGACTGGTGTGAGGTGGTATCTCATTGTGGTTTTGATTTGTATTTCCCTGATGTCCAGTGATGTGGAGCACTTTTTCATGTGTCTGTTGGCCATCTGGATGTCTTCTTTGCAGAAATGTCTGTTCATATCTTCTGCCCATTTCTTGATTGGATTATTTGTTCTTTGGGTGTTGAGTTTGGTAAGCTCTTTGTAGATTTTGGATACTAGCCCTTTATCTGATATGTCATTTGCAAATATCTTTTCCCACTCTGTCAGTTGTCTTTTGGTTTTGTTGACTGTTTCCTTTGCTGTGCAAAAGCTTTTGATCTTGATGAAGTCCCAATAGTTCATTTTTTCCCTTGCTTCCCTTGCCTTTGGCGTTGTTCCTAGGAAGAAGTGGCTGCGGCTGAGGTCGAAGAGGTTGCTGCCTGTGTTCTCCTCAAGGATTTTGATGGATTCCTTTCTCACGTTGAGGTCCTTCATCCATTTTGAGTCTATTTTCGTGTGTGGTTTAAGGAAATTGTCCAGTTTCTTTTTTCTGCATGTTGCTGTCCGATTTTCCCAACACCATTTGTTGAAGAGACTGTCTTTTTTCCATTGGACATTCTTTCCTGCTTTGTCAAAGATTAGTTGACCATAGAGTTGAGGGTCTATTTCTGGGCTCTCTATTCTGTTCCATTGATCTATGTGTCTGTTTTTGTGCCAGTACCATACTGTCTTGATGATGACAGCTTTGTAGTAGAGCTTGAAGTCTGGAATTGTGATGCCACCAACTTTGGCTTTCTTTTTCAATATTCCTTTGGCTATTCGAGGTCTTTTCTGGTTCCATATAAATTTTAGGATTATTTGTTCCATTTCTTTGAAAAAATTGGGTGGGATTTTGATAGGCATTGCATTAAATGTGTAGATAGCTTTAGGTAGCATAGACATTTTCACAATATTTATTCTTCCAATCCATGAGCATGGAACATTTTCCCATTTCTTTGTGTCTTCCTCAATTTCTTTCATGAGTACTTTATAGTTCTCTGAGTATAGATTGTTTGCCTCTTTGGTGAGGTTTATTCCTAGGTATCTTATGGTTTTGGGTGTAATTGTAAATGGGATTGACTCTTTAATTTCTCTTTCTTCTGTCTTGTTGTTGGTGTAAAGAAATGCAACTGATTTCTGTGCATTGATTTTATATCCTGACACTTTACTGAATTCCTGTACAAGCTCTAGCAGTTTTGGAGTGGAGCCTTTTGGGTTTTCCACATATAGTATCATGTCATCTGCAAAGAGCGATAGTTTGACTTCTTCTTTGCCAATTTGGATGCCTTTTCTTTTTGTTGTCTGATTGCTGAAGCTAGGACTTCTAGTACTATGTTGAATAGCAGTGGTGATAGTGGACATCCCTGCCGTGTTCCTGACCTTAACGGAAAAGCTCTCAGTTTTTCTCCATTGAGAATGATACTTGCCGTGGGTTTTTCATAGATGGCTTTGATAATATTGAGGTATGTGCCTTCTATCCCTACACTTTGAAGAGTTTTGATTAGGAAGGGATGTTGCACTTTGTCAAATGCTTTTTCAGCATCTATTGAGAGTATCATATGGTTCTTGTTCTTTCTTTTGTTAATGTACTGTATCACATTGACTGATTTGCGGATGTTGAACCAACCCTGCTGCCCTGGAATAAATCCCACTTGGTCGTGGTGAATAATCCTTTTAATGTACTGTTGGATCCTATTGGCTAGTATTTTGGTGAGAATTTTCGCATCTGTGTTCATCAAGGATATTGGTCTGTAATTCTCTTTTTTGATGGGATCCTTGTCTGGTTTGGGGATCAAGGTGATGCTGGCCTCATAAAATGAGTTTGGAAGTTTTCCTTCCATTTCTATTTTTTGGAACAGTTTCAGGAGAATAGGAATTAATTCTTCTTTAAATGTTTGGTAGAATTCCCCTGGGAAGCCATCTGGCCCTGGGCTTTTGTTTGTTTGGAGATTTTGGATGACTGTTTCAATCTCCTTACTGGTTATGGGCCTATTCAGGTTTTCTATTTCTTCCTGGTTCAGTTTTGGCAGTTTATATGTCTCTAGGAAAGCATCCATTTCTTCCAGATTGTTGAATTTGTTGGCATAGAGTTGTTCATAATATGTTCTTATGACTGTTTGTATTTCTTTGGTGTTGGTTGTGATCTCTCCTCTTTCATTCATGATTTTATTTATTTGGGTCCTTTCTCTTTTCTTTTGGATAAGTCTGGCCAGGGGTTTATCAATCTTATTAATTCTTTCAAAGAACCAGCTCCTAGTTTCATTGATTTGTTCTATTGTTTTTTTGGTTTCTATTTCATTGATTTCTGCTTTGATCTTTATTATTTCTCTTCTCCTGCTGGGTTTAGGCTTTCTTTGTTGTTCTCTCTCGAGTTCCTTGAGGTGTAGGGTTAGGTTGTGTATTTGAGACCTTTCCTGTTTCTTGAGATAGGCTTGTATGGCTATATATTTTCCTCTCAGGACTGCCTTTGTTGTGTCCCACAGATTTTGGACCGTTGTGTTTTCATTATCATTTGTTTCCATGGTTTTTTTCAATTCTTCTTTAATTTCCTGGTTGACCCATTCATTTTTTAGAAGGATGCTGTTGAGTCTCCATGTATTTGTGCTAGATAGCCTATCAAACCATTCCGAACACCTAAGAATCCAACAGGAGATCGAAGAGAAGAAAAACAACAATTCTAGAAACAGAAAATCGACCACTTTCTAAAAGTTCGGGCCAGCGGAAAAGTGAATCCAACGCGACGGGAAGATAGACCGCAGGGGGAGGGGCCGGCTCCCGGCAAGCGGTGGAGCACAAAATCAGGACTTTTAAAAGTCTGCTCCATGGAAGGATATCGCTCCGGAGGCTAAACTGGGGTGAAGACCTCGCGGGGACAGCGTGGACTCAGGTCCCACGGGGTCACAGAAGGATCGGGGGTATCTGAGTGTCGCAGAGCTCACAGATATTAGAGCGGGGAAGCTGGCTGCGGAGAGAGAGCCGAGGTTTCCTGGAGCCGTGGTCTGTGACACGGGCCGGTGGTCTGTGACACGGGCCGGTGCTCTGTGACATGGGCTGGTGCTCTGTGCGAGGGGTCTCCACAAGATCCGGGGAGACTCCGACCCGGGAGAGCTCAGGGATCTATGGGGTTTGGAGACTCCAGGTGGGACTCTGCCAGAGACAGAGACGCTTGGTCACAGGCTGGGTGAGCTCGGAGCACTCCCAGAAGCCAGTGAGACGGGACTGATTACGCACGATTTTCTCCGAGCATGGTCTCCGAGCGCGAACGGAGGCTGGGGAGACGGGAGTGATTAAGCGCTTTTCTCTGAAGGCGCAATGAAGACTGGGGCCCCGAGCTCTCAGCTCCTCTGAACCGGAGATTGGGAGGCTGCCATTTTCATTCCTGTCCTCTGGAACTCAACGGAAAGAGTACAAAAGCTCCCGAAAGCAAACCTGAGAGGATTACTTAGCCCGGCCCCTGGTAAGGGCGGTGCAATTCCGCCTGGGGCAAAGACACTTGAGAATCACTACAACAGGCCCCTCCCCCAGAAGATCAAAGAAATCCAGCCAAGACCAAGTTCACTTAACAAGGAGAACAGTGGATTCTTATCTGGACAAAATGACAAGGCAGAAAAACTCACCACAAAAAAAAGAACAGGAGGCAGGACCGAAGGCTAGGGACCTAATCAATACAGACATTGGTAATATGTCAGATCTGGAATTCAGGACGACGATTCTCAAGGTTCTAGCCGGTCTCGAAAAAGGCATGGAAGATATTAGAGAAACCCTGTCAGGAGAAATAAAAGCCCTTTCTGGAGAAATAAAAGAACTAAAATCTAATCAAGTTGAAATAAAAAAAGCTATTAATGAAGTGCAATCAAAAATGGAGGCTCTTACTGCTAGGATAAATGAGGCAGAAGAAAGAATTAGTGATATAGAAGACCAAATGACAGAGAATAAAGAAGCTGAGCAAAAGAGAGACAAACAACTACTGGACCACGAGGGGAGAATTCGAGAGATAAGTGATACCATAAGACGAAACAACATTAGAATAATTGGGATTCCAGAAGAAGAAGAAAGAGAAATAGGAGCAGAAGGTATACTGGAGAAGATTATTGTAGAGAATTTCCCTAATATAGCAAGTGGAACAAGTATCAAAATCCAGGAGGTGCAGAGGCCACCCCTCAAAATCAATAGGAATCAGTCCACACCCTGCCATCTAATAGTAAAATTTACAAGTCTTAGCGACAAATGGAATGGTTTGATAGGCTATCTAGCTGATCTCCTGCTGCCTGATGTTGTCTCAGCCTGCTACTTCTCCACCATCTTGACTCAAAATTCAAGATTGTATTTATTTATTTCGGAGAGATAGAGTGAGAGAGAGCATGAGAGGGGAGAAGGTCAGAGGGAGAAGCAGACTCCCGTGGAGCTGGGAGCCCAATGCGGGACTTGATCCTGGGACTCCGGGATCATGACCTTAGCTGAAGGCAGTTGCTTAACCAACTGAGCCACCCAGGCACCCAAGAAGTTTTACTTTTTTTTTTTTTTTAAGATTTTATTTATTTATTTGTCAGATAGAGAGCACAGAAGCGAGCACAGGCAGAGGCAGAGGGAGAAGCAGGCTCACTGCTGAGCAAGGATCCCGATGTGGGACTCGATCCCAGGATGCTGGGATCATGACCTGAGCCGAAGGCAGCCACTTAACCAACTGAGCCACCCAGGCGTCCCAAAGTTTTACTTTTTAAACAAGTTTAGCTCAAGAGTGCAAGATTTCTTATCTTCTCACTTAATTTAGAAGCAACTTTGATATGTCTGAGTGTGTTCACCCGATAGCTTGTCTACAAGAATTGGGAAATATCTGTCAATTAAATTTACCATCCTAATGATTTTTTATGGGGGGAGGGGCAGTGGGCGAGGGAAAGAGCATCTTTTTAAAAGATTTTATTTATTTATTTGAGAGAGAATGAGAGAGAGAGAGCATGAGAAGGGGGAGGGCGAGAGGGAGAAGCAGACTCCCAACCAAGCAGGGAGCCCAATGTGGGACTTGGTCTTGGGAAACCCAGGATCATGACCTGAGCCAAAGACAGTTGCTTAACCAACTGAGCCATCCAGGATCCCCGGGAAAGAGAATTTTAAGCAGGCTCCATGCTCAGCATGAACTGACATGGGGCTGGATTCCAGAACCTATGGGATCATGAGCTGAGCTGAAACCAAGAGTCGGACACTTAACCACCTAAGCCACCAAGGTGCCCCTAATGGTTTTTAAAGTACATTTTGGTAATGTTAAATACATTTGCACTGCTGTGCCGTCCCTGTCCAAAATTCCTTCCTTCTTGAAAAACTGAACTTCTGTATTCACTGAACAACAACTCTCCTTTCCTCCTTCCCTACTATCTGGCAACCGTCCTTCTAATTTCTGTCTTAATGAATTGGACTATGCTAGGTGCCTTATGTAAGTGGAATCCTGCGGTCTTTTGGTGGTTAGATTATTTTGTTAGCATAAGATCCTCGAGGTTTAGAGTACCTGGGTGGCTCAGTTGGTTAAGCGTCTGCCTACAACTCAGGTCATGATCCTGGGGTCCTGGGATCAAGTCCCACGTCCTGCTCCCTGTTCAGTGGGGAGCCTGCTTCTCCCTCCCACTGCCACTCCCTTTTCTTGTGTGCTCTCTCCCTCTTTTTCTTTCTCTTTGTGTCAAATAAATAAAATCTTTTTAAAAAATCCTCAAGTTTCATGTAGCATTTGTCAGAATTTCCTTCCTTTATAAGGAACACTAGGGTTCCTTCTGCCTTTTGACTATTGTGAATTATGCTGCTATTAGAGTATTTGTGCTCATCTCTTCAAGAAGCTCCCTCATATTCTTCTGGGTATGTACCCAGAGGTGGAATTTCCAGATCATATGGTAATCCTATTCTTCTTGGTAACCCTATTTTAAATTTTAGTAGGAACTGACATGCTGCTGTCCATAGCAGCTGTTTTATTGTACTGTTCATCCTCATATGTCATTAGAGCTCATTAGGCCAAGGACCTGGTTTATGAATGGCCAGTAGTAAGGTCTAATGAGAGGCACATAGTAGGACCAAACTCTGAATCCCAAAAGACCAACCCAGTTAATAGATTAGTTTTATGGGTCACACACAAATTGAACAGGTTTTACTTTTTTACCTCTTTTAACTTAACTGCTAAACTGACCTAGGAAGAATATAAAAGCTGTAGTGATAATATATTTCTGTAGTACATGGACAATAGTCCATACATGTACACATTCAGCAATTTATCCATTGAACTGGTATGTATTTTATGTATTTTATGCCATTATAGATAATGGGGTTACAGAAGTGAATGGGATGAGACAAAATCTTCACCTTCACAGAGCTTACATCCTGGTAGGAAAAGGTGATAATATACAAGCAAAGAATTCAGTGGGGCAAGACAACTTCAGAATATGGTAAGTGACATGAAGGTTTACAAGTGGGGTAGAAGACTCAGCATTCATGAGGCAAGGCTACTTTAGAAGAGGATCTCTTCCATGTGATGATATATAAGCAGAGACTTAGAGGTAAACACCGTGGTTGACTCTTCACCTGAGCCTGTCCCACCTAAGCATATCAGCCCATACCATTGCCTGGTCTCTGGTATGGGACCATGAGTGAACAAGTGGTC
>RCUC01114682.1:0-12286 GCA_003697995.1 Taxidea taxus jeffersonii | reverse complement strand
GGGGAGGGGGGAAGCAGGCTCCTCGCTGAGCAGAGAGTCCGATGCAGGACTCGATCCCAAGACCCTGAGATCATGACCTGAGGCAAAGGCAGAGGCTTTAATACACTGAGCCACCCAGGTGCCCGACTACTGCAACTTTTTAAAGGACTCATAAACTATGACTTTCTGACTTCTCCCATCACTTATTTCTTCACAGTATTGATGAAAACTGTGGATAGAACTAGTTATTTTGTTTTGCTTCTTAGTAGTCAGGCTTCATCTCCTTTTCTGACAATTTAATGCATGATTTATTAACTTGTCAGCACATTTATGAGTTACAAAGTAAGAAAAATTCTATAGCATCTGCAATTCTAGGTGAGAAGCCTGGATAAATTTGGGATGAAACTGTGCATGGTGATTAAGAAAAGCTTTTTAGAGGGGCACCTGGGCCGCTCAGTTGGTTAAACATCTGCCTTTGCCTCAGGACATGATCTTGGGATCAAGCCCCATGTTGGGCTCCCTTCTTAGCCTGCTTCTCCCTTTCCCTCTGCTGCTCCACCTGCTTGTGCTTTCTGTCTCTTTCTCTGTCAAATAAATAAATAAATCTTAAAAAAAAATTTGAAATCATTGAATGGGGACATGAAAGGTCATGGATTTCAAGAGAAACTGACCTGGGTTTAATACTGGCTTAGTCAATCACTATTTGACCTTTGGCCTTGAAGTGCAGTCTCCTCATCTCTAACACAAGCAAACTGGCAAAATCTGCTATGCAAGATTGTTGTTTAAATTAGAAAAGAGAAATTGGAACATATAGGCAATGAATAGCAGGTAAAAATTTTTATTAAATACATAAAATAAAAAGTAGGTAATAACTTTTATAAAATTATTTTGATACCAAAGCTCATCTATATTATTTCCTTTATTAATCTTCTGTTTTTCTTGAGTTCTAATGAGTTTCATAATGGAGTTTATAAAAAAATTTTGAGTATATGTTTTTTGCTTCTTTTAGGTCTTTCAAATGCCTTGGGAAGAGGAGTCAGAACTTACAGAGAGGGATGAAGCTGCCAGAGTCATTCAGAAGGCCTGGAAATGTTTCCTTGTGAGTTTATTTCATTTTTTGCAGCTTGATTACAATATAATTTATATATTGTAAGGTTCAGCTGTTGAAAGTGTACAATTCAATAGTTTTTAGTATATTTATGGATTTGTGTACTATCCTTTGCTTTCAAAGCACACATTTTTTAGAAGTTCAAAAAGTTAACATTAATTATCTTGTTAACCTCACAAATCCTTACTAGCTCCATAGCAGGGCCAGGTACTTTGATAATGGCATGATCAATGAAAGTATCACTAATAAGGTTATTTGGCTTTCACCTCTAAAACTTTATTTCTTAACTCAGGAATCAGGTTTTTGAGCAGGTGTTAGGGACACATTCACTCATTAAATATTTATTGAGTACCTACTTTTGAAGACAATGTTTAAATAATGAACTGTGTCTGAATTAATGCATTTATTCATCATGCTTTAGTATGCGTATAGCTGGTCCTTTTGGTGTAAGGATTATTCCAAGTTGATTTACCGGTTGGGTGAAAGGCAACAGCTGAAATGACTGCTCTTTCTTTGTGACAGCAGCAACATTGTGTTTAATAATTTTGTGTGAAGTGGTATGACTGTTTCTGGCACACAAGAATACCTTTGTATTGGCTCAACAAATCTTGCAAAATAGCTTCCATTAATTGTTTCTTTTGTCTCTTTCAAAGCCATAAAACCCATAAGTATTGATTTCTAATACTAAAATAATAATTTGCTTTCAAAATCTACTATCCCTTTGACAGTTTCTATTAGTCTACTTGTTAGCTCGGCTTAAGCTTTTCTGTTATTTGTAACTTCCTTTATCCCACATCCAAATCCAACCAACATTAGTTTGTATACCTTTTATATTCCTAGCAAAGAACTTTACAATACCTCCTTGCACTTAAGGAGTTTCAGTAGAGAAGCCCTGTGTATAAACAGAAAAGCCTATGTATGTGTATTTTAACAAGACGGTGGACTGAGCACCCATCTTCATTTTTTGTCCCTGTAGAGCCCTATTAAAATGAATATATGCAGAAAGTTAACCCATACCAGAGAGAAGGGACTTCATGAGCAGATTAATTTTATCTCATTTTTGGAAAACCAAAAATAGTTACATCCTGTTGGATAGAACTGCGTAGAAGACTTGCCTTGCCATGGGCTCCAGTAAGAGAGCTGGTTTGTCACTGGGACCCTAGAAAGCCTATCCATTCGGAGTTAGCAGTTTGAAAGAACTGGAAGGAGAATGACCTTAGGCAAGGGGGTTAAGTGTATGTAGGACAGCTGTGACAGTTGTCCGCCCTGTCACTTCATGCCCCAAAGCTACAGGTAGATGGATATTTACCATTGGTCAAAAAATTTGCTCATAGATGGATATGAACTCTAAGGGGGAAAAACCCTGAAGACTTATCTCTTTTTTTAAAAAATTAAATGAACTATTTGGAAAAGCTAATTCTCTTGCAGATTTGGCCCTCCACAGTAAAACTCTCTTAATTTTAGTATTTGAAAGACAACCTGCTTGATTGCTGGCTACCTAACCATACCCCTGCCAAAATTCTGTTGAATATCTAATTCCACCCACATTACAAAGCTCCCAGACCATCTTCCCATTCATGTGTGAGAACAATGGCGAAATAGGAAACTTACAAAAAAACCCAGGATACTCCAACTAGTTCCCCTGAAAAATTGACACAGACCTTCATTCTTAAGTATTAATGCACAAGCAAGGATCAACTGATATTTAAGAGAAATAAATGATGTAAAAAATAGAGACAATGAGAAAGGAAAAAATTAAAGAAATAAAAATGGTGATCAGTTTAGATCAGATCAGCATGTTGAATGGCTCTAAGAGGGTGTATTTGGAGATAAAATGGTACCTCCTGCAACAGAAGGTATGACTGCACAGTTACGTTTGAAAAGTGGTTAGAAACTGAAAAGGAGTTAATCATGGAAGCCATGGTTCAAATATAAGGATAATTAAAATAGTTCTGAGACTCAAAGAGAACACATTTGATCTTAAGTCTAGAAACATTGTGTTTGAGGTGGTTTAGAAGATGACTTCTAAATAAGGATGCATCATTTTAACATATTACATGGCCCTATAAGTGAATAATCTGCAGTCAAACTAATGTAAATGAAGGTATTTTCTCACATTTGACTATTTTATGTCAAATAATGTATTTTTAAGTAAAATAATGTAGAAGAAATTGCAAATAAAAGCACTTCTTTTAGCCCCTCCTACTCTTCTCTACCCTCATATCCTAAAGGCAACCACTTTTAACCATTTTTTTGTTTTAGATCTTTGGTAGTAATTTCTATGTTTCTGCAAAATATGCTTGTATAATTATCTTTTATTTACCAACTTTAGAAGTGACCTATTGACTTTCTGCAAAGAAAATTGAGAGCTTATCTTGCTTATTGCTTACACAGTCTTGCTTATCTCCCCTCCTAGTATCATATGTGATTATTTTTTTAGTTCTCCCATTTGTTACCTTATTTCTTTCTTCTTGTTGTTGTTGTTACCTTCTTTCTTTAAAGGATATTTAGGCCTTTGTTTCTTGTTCCATCATGCTAACATAACATGTGACTTCTTATTATATATGATGAGGATATAAATATCCCTACCCTCCCCCTTTTAACCTATCCTCCCAATCTTCAAATCCACAAATCCCATCACATCTACTATTACACTGCCAATATTCACTTGGAGGAGTCTCTCATATATCCTGAACAGAAGTCCTTTATTGGATATGTGTGTTGCAGATATTTTCTTCAGACTGGCTTCATTTCATTCTTTTTTTTTTTTTTTTTAAAGGCTTTTTATTTATTTATTTGACAGACGGAGATCACAAGTAGGCAGAGAGGCAGGCAGAGAGAGAGGAAAGGAAGCAGGCTCCCTGCCGAGCAGAGACCCCGATTCGGGACTCGATCCCAGGATCCTGGGATCATGACCTGAGCCGAAAGCAGAGGCTTTAACCCACTGAGCCACCCAGGTGCCCTCATTTCATTCTTAAAGGTGTTTTTTGACAATGAGAAGTCTTGAGTTTACATTAAATCCAATTTATCATTTGTTCTTTATGGTTAGTGTTTTCTGAGCCCTGTTTAAGAAATGTTTGCCTAGGGGCACCTGGGTGGCTCAGTCAGTTAAGTGTCCAACTCTTGATTTCGGCTTAGGTCATGATCTCCGTATAGTGAAATTAAAACCCATGTCGGGCTCCACACTCAAAGTGGAGTCTGCTTGAGAGATGTGCTCTCTCCCTCTGCCCTCCCCTCTGCATGCTGTCCTTCTTTCTCTAAAAATTTTTTTTTAAGATTTAATTTGTTTATTTGACAGAGATCACAAGTAGGCAGAGAGGCAGGTAGAGAGAGAGAGGAGGAAGCAGGTTCTCCACTGAGTTAGAACTCAATGCGGGACTCAGTTCCAGGACCCTGAGATCATGACCTGAGCTGAAGGCAGAGGCTTTAACCCACTGGGCCACCCAAGCGCCCTGTCCTTCTCCCTCTCAAATAAGTAAATAAATCTTTAAAAACAACAAAAAAGAAATGTTTGCCTACAGAGGTGACATTCTCAATTTCAGTTGCCTTATGAGAAGACCAACTAGCCACTATCTGTAGAAAGCACTCGTATGAAAATCCCAGAGCCAAGGACCAGAGAGACAAGGACCACATTAGAAGGATAAGAGGAGGGTTTTCGCTTTGATCACATCACCTGGCACAAGGCAGCCCTGAGGAGCCCACTGGGCCTTTCCTTTCCCCAGTGGGGAAAGAGATCCCAAGGTGGACACCCAACTCACCCAGCACAGTATTACATGTCAAATATACTGAAATAATATTTATGTAACCTGAAGCCAGAAGATATCCTTCTGGCTTTTATTTTTTTCCCTAAAGGCTCAGTTGCTTTAGTTGTAGATTGAGATCCAGTATCCATCTCAAATTAATGTTTGTGTATGATGAGAGGTATGGACAAAGTTCATTTTTGTCTTTATGGATAACCAAATGATAAAGTACCTTTACTGAAAATACCATCCTTTCCATAGTAAATCACAGTGGTGCCTTTGTTTAAATCATGTAATCATATATGTGAAGTGTTTCTATAGTCTGTTTAGTTGTATCGGTCTATTTGTCTTTATTTGAGTCAGTACCACACTTAGTAACTGCAGCTTCATCAGAAGTATGGGTATATGGCAGTATAGTCCTCCAACTTTGATGTTCTTCATGATTGTCATAGCTATTCGAGGGCTTTTGCATTTCCATGTAAATCATAGAATGAATTCATTAATTTTTTAAAAAATTATTATGGAGATTATATAATTGGAATTGAATCTGTAGATCAGTTTGGGAGAGAACTGACATTTTCTTTTTTATTTTTTTATTTTTTTAAGCTTTTATTTATTTATTAGTTAGAGAGAGAGAGAGCACAAGCACAGGCAGACAGAGAGGCAGGCAGAGGCAGAGGGAGAAGCAGGCTCCCTGCCGAGCAAGGAGCCCGATGTGGGACTCGATTCCAGGATGCTGGGATCATGACCTGAGCCGAAGGCAGCCGCTTTACCAACTGAGCCACCCAGGCGTCCCAAGAACTGACATTTTCTACACTGTTTTCATGAACATGGTGCTTCCCTTTATTTATTAGATCTTTAAAATTTTTTCTCCCTGGGAAGCCTGGGTGGCTTCGGTGGTTAAGTGTCTGCTTTCCACTCAGGTCATGATCTTAGAGTTGTGGGATCAAGTCCTGCATCGGGCTCCCTGCTCAGCGGGGATCTGCTTCTCCCTCTGCTTGCTGCTCTTTCTCTATCTGACAAATAAATAAAACTCTTTAAAAAAAATTTGTTTTTCTCCAGAATGTTTTGTAGTTCACAGTGTAGAAGTCTTAAACATCTTTCATTTTACATCTGGGTTTTGACATTTCTTGACACTGCTGTAAGTGGTATTTTTAAATTCTATTTTCTAATTGTTCATTTCTAGTTTATAGAAATGTAGTTTATTTTTATCTGCTGACATAATAGGCACTTAATATTTCTATTTGCTTTTTTTAATAGATTCCTTTGGATTTTTCACTTAAGTGTGTCGTCCTTGGATGATAACTTTTATCTTTTTCTTTGCAAACTTTATATCTTTTATTTCCTTATTGCACTGATGAGACTCTCCAGTGCAAGATGGAATAGAAGCAGTAATTATGGACATTCTTGCTATTTTGTTGAACACAGAAGGCATATAACATTCCACCATCAGCTAAGATGTTACCTGTAGTTTTTTGTAAAAACTTACCATCAGTTTGGGGAATTTAACTTTATTCCATTTTGCTTTTTATTCTTGTTGTTATGAAAACTCTGGGTGTTGAATTTTATCATATGCTTTTGCCGCATTTACTGTATGATCATTTGGTTTGATCATACAGTAATGATCATTCTTTTTATATGGTGAATTTCATTGATTTTCAAATGTTAAACCAGTCTTGTATTCGTGGAAAAAATTCTACTTCACCTGATGTTTTATTACCCTTTTGATATATCCTGGATTTGATCTGGTAAATGTTATTGACACAAATAAACAAACCTTAGAATTTCTAGAAAAAAAAAAAAGTTTCATTCAAGCCCAAGTTAGAACAGCTGTCCTGGATACAATCTTAACAAAGAAGAGAGTGCTTTGATAAGGGAGAACATTTGGTGTAGGGTTATAATCATTTTATACATAAGGAGTTATAAATTATTAGACATAGAACATTTTAGGAAGTTGCAGACCTTGAGTTTCTAGTATATGCGGGGCTGTAGACTTCAGTTGTAGAGGAATCAGGGAAGTTTCTTCTTTCTCTTTTATGTTCAGAATGCTCCTTTCTGGTTATTTTCTTTAACAAAGCAGATAAACAGTGTGTGTTCAGGGAAGAAATAGATTCCATGCTTTAAAGTTTTGCCTAGTTACTTTCACCTTGGTAAATGTTAAGGTATCGCCACCCCTGGAGTTCAGGAACAGGACCCGTAGGCATTAAAAGTTGAAAATTTTGGGGTGCCTGGGTGTCTCAGGGGGTTAAAACCTCTGCCTTCAGGGGCGCCTGGGTGGCTCAGTGGGTTGGGGCCTCTGCCTTCGGCTCGGGTCGTGATTCCAGGGTCCTGGGATCAAGCCCGGCATCGGGCTCTCTGCTCAGCGGGGAGCCTGCTTCCCCCCCTTTCTCTGCCTGACTCTCTGCCTACTTGTGATCTCTGTCAAATAAATAAATAAAATCTTTAAAACAAAACAAAACACCTCTGCCTTCAACTCTGGTCATGATCCGGATCAAGCCCCGCATCAGGCTCTCTGCTCAGTGGGGAGCCTGCTTCCCTTCCTCTCTCTCTGCCTGCCTCGCTGCCTGCTTGTCATCTCTGTCCATCAAATAAATACATAAAATCTTAAAAAAAAAAAAAAAAAAGAAAGAAAAAACCCTGGTTTTTGGCTTTGTTGGCTTTCTCTGTTTTAACTCTGCATCTTTAACTGCTGATCTTTATTGTGTTTTCCTTCAACTTTTTTTTTTTTAAAGATTGTATTTATTTATTTAACAGATAGAAATCACAAGTAGGCAGAGAGAGAGAGAGCAGAGGAAGCAGGCTCCCTGGCTGAGCAGAGAGCCCAATGTGAGGCTTGATCCCAGGACCCTGAGATCATGACCTGAGCTGAAGGCAGAGGCTTTAACCCACTGAGCCACCCAGGCGCCCCTTTCCTTCATCTTTTGAGGGAGTTTGATTTGCTGTTCTGTTTCACACTTTTTTAAAAATAATTTTATTTATTTGACAGACAGAAATCACAAGTAGGCAGAGAGATGGGGAAGCAGGCTCCCTGCTGAGCAGAGAGCCCAATGCAGGGCTCCATCCCAGGATCCTGGGATCATGACCTCAGCTGAAGGCAGAGGCTTTAACCCACTAAGCCACCTGGGTACCCCTGTTTCACACTTCTTGAGAGGGAACATTAGATCTTAGATTTTACACATTTATTCTTTTTTTTTTTTTAAGATTTTTTATTTATTTATTTGACAGAGATCTCAAGTAGGCAGAGAGGCAGGTGGAGAGAAAGAGGGAAGCAGACTCCCCGCTGAGCAGAGAGCCTGATGCGGGGCTCAATCCAGGACCCTGAGATCATGACCTGAGCTGAAGGCAAAGGCTTAACCCACTGAGCCACCCAGGCACCCCCATTTATTCTTTAATAATATATGTATTTAAAGCTATTAAGTTCTCCCTGAGCATTCCCTTAGATATTCCCACAGGTTTTGATATGTCATATATTTATTACATTTCAGTTTAAAATATTTTATAATTTCCATTGTGATTTTTTTGATCCATAACTGATTGATATTAAGAATTTTATTTTTAAGTAATCCTTCCACCCAACATGGGGCTCAAACTCACAACCCCAAGATCAAGAGTTGCATGCTCTACCAAATGAGCCAGCCAGGCATCCTGACCTATGAGTTATTTAGAAGTGTGTTCCTTATGGGTCCCTGGGTGGCTCAGTGGGTTAAGTCACTGCCTTTGGATCAAGTCATGATCTCAGGGTCCTGGGATTGAGCCCCACATTGGGCTGCTCACTCAACGGGGAGTCTGCTTCTCTCTCTCCCTCTGCCCGTCCCCTTGGTTGTGCTCTCTCTCTCTCAGATAAATAAATGATTTTTTTGAAAAGTATGTTGCTTAATTACCAAATATTTAGGAGTTTTCTAATTACCTTTCTGTTATTGGTTTTCTGATTTAATTCCACTGAAGCCAGTTATTTATGATTTCAATAACTTGAAATTTGTTGAAACTTGCCTGGCCTAGGAAAAGTCTATTTTTGGAAATGTTTCATGTGAACATGAGGAAAAAATGTATACTGACATATCTAAATATGTCAAACTGGTTAATCATTTTATTCTAATATGTATTCTGACATTTTAATCATTTTATTCTAATATGTATTCTAAATGTATACTGACATATCTAAATATGTCAAACTAGTTAATCATTTTATTCACATTTTTGGTATCTGTGTTAATCCATTTGGGCTGCTATCACAAACTACAATAGACTGGGTAGATTATAAATTACAGAAATCTATTTCTTACAGTTCTGGATTCTGGAAAGTCTAAAATCATGGCACAAGCAGATTTGGTGTCTGGTAAGGATCTGCTTTCTAGTTCATAGGTGAGCAGTGTCTTCTTGCCATGTCCTCTTGTAATGGGAGGGGTCAGGGATCTCTTTGAGGCCTCTCTTCTTTTCTTTCTTTCCTTTTTTTTTTTTTTAAGAGAAAAGGGAGGGGCAGAGGGAGAGAGAGAGAGAGAATCTTAAGCAGGCTCCATGCTCAGCATGGAGCCCAACATAGGTCTTGATCTCACTACCCTGAGATTATGACCTGAGCCAAAATCAAGAGATGCTTAACCAACTGAGCCACTGAGGTGCCCCTGAAATGATCATATGGTTTTTATCCTCTCTTGTTGATGAGATGTTTCACATTGATTTTTGAATGTTGAATCACCTTTGCAAACCAGGAATAAATCCCACTTAATCATTGTGAATTATTTTTTTCGATTTATACTTGGACTCAGTTTGCTAATATTTTGTTGAGGATATTTGCATCTGTGCTCATCAGAGATATTAGCCTATATTTTTCTTTTTCAGCAATGTCTGTCTGGGCTTGATATCAAGGTAATGCTGGCTTCATAGAATGAATTTGGAAGTTTTCTTTCCTCTTCTTTTTGGAATAGTTTAAGAAAAATAGGTATTAACTCTTCTTTAAATATTTGGTAGAATTTGCATGTGAAGCCATCTGGCCCCCAGACTTTTGTTTTTTGGGAGTTTTTGATTACTGATTCAATTTCTTTGCTGGTTATCAGTCTTTTCACATTTTTTGTTTCTTCTTGTTTCAGTTTCAGGAGCATACATCTTTCTAAGAATTTCTCCATTTCTTCTAGGTTGTCCAATTTGTTGGCACATAGTTTTTCATAATAGTCTCTTATAATCATTTGTATATCTGTGGTGTAAGCTGTTATTTCTCCTCTTTCCTTTCTGATTTTGAGTCTTCTCTCTCTCCCTCTTTCTTCTTTCTTTCTCTTTCTTTTTCTTTCTTTTTTATGAGTCTGGCTAAAGGTTTATCAATTTTGTTGCTCTTTTCAAAGAACCAGCTCCTGATTTCATTGATCTATTCTACTGGGGTTTTTTCCCCCAGGTTTTAAAACTTTTATTTGCATATTTAAAAATTGTGCATTCTAATAATTAAAATCATTTGAACAAAAAAAATGGCACTTTACAGCTTGTAGGATACGTTGGACCAGCTTTCACTGTTGTCCCACCCAGCTTCTTTGTTCACTAGCATACAGGTTCTTTTCCTTCCCTGCCAGCCAGACAGGCAGATGGGCATGGCAGGTGTCTTCCTTGTGGGTAGTTACGTTTTGATGTGAGCTGCACCATTTCCACAGGCAGTTGCCATGGGGCTTCACATTGTCATACTGGTATTGTGGGTTACTTCTGTTAGAATTGATCTGAGTTAGGGGCGCCTTGGTGGCTCAGTGGGTTAACACCTCTGCCTTTGGCTCAGGTCATGAACCCAGGGTCCTGGGATGGAGCCCCACATCAGGCTCTCTGCTCAGCAGGGAGCCTGCTTCCTCTTCCTGTCTCTTCTCTCTGCCTACCTCTCTGCCTACTTGTGATCTCTATCTGTCAAATAAATAAAATCTTTTAAAATAAATAAATAAATAAATAAATAAATAAATAAAATCTTAAAAAAAAGAATTGATCTGAGTTGACGTAAGCATAGTGGGGCAGGGTGGATGTTTACCAAGAGTTACTGAGGGTTTTGGAGGGCATAGGGCATAAGGAGAGTGTTACCAAAGAAATAGTTTTCTGAGATAGAATTGTTTGGAGTAGTCTGCCTAAATATTGTGCTAACATGAATAGTAGATAGGGTTTGTAAGTCAATGGCATTACTATAGGAATGAGGTTTCTGTAATGATAGTAAGATAATTATTTAGTGCTTTCTTGTGTCAGAAGTTGTTCTAGGAGCTTTACAAATATTAACTCATCAATTCTTCACCATAGCTGTATGAGATACCCACTGTCATTCTGGTTGTTCAGCTGAGAAACTGAGTGGACAAGCTAAGCAGCGTGTCCACAGTCACATGGTTAATGGGAGCCCAGATAATACTGTGCCAGACTCTGTGTTCTTTCTTTTTTTTTTTTAATATTTTATTTATTCATTTGACAGAGAGATCACAAGTAGGCAGAGAGGCAGGCAGAGACAGAGAGAGGGGGAAGCAGGCTCCCTACTGAGCAGAGAGCCCGATGTGGGGCTCGATCCCAGGACCTTGGGATCACGACCAGAGCCGAAGGCAGAGGCCTTAAACCACTGAGCCACCCAGGTGCCCCCAGACTCTGTGTTCTTAACCAGCAGGCTGTTTTGTCTTTCTCCCGGTTTACTCTGGCTACATAGGAGTGTCTCCACCAACATTCTGGGTATTTGATTTATAGTTGCTAATAATGTGGTTCCACAGTTAAGGGTAAAACTCTTTGTGAGAATAAAACCGGCATCACCTACCTTGCCAAGGCAAACCCTGAGTGGATAACATTTCTAAAATCTAGTTTATATACATAAAGTCTATTTTTATGGTTTATACTCATTTTGCCCTAGTTAGGCACAAAGCTTTAATTAGAGATAGAAAATCCAGTTTTGACAACAGAATCTTATGTGCTTGAACCTTTAGAATGTCGCTGTATTCCAGCACTATAAAAGACTGATTGATATCAGAAGACAAGGGGAGCCACGTCAGATAGTGAAATATATTGATCCTAAAGAGGTGAGGATGGTATTTATTCATACGGCGTTTGTTTATTCCCTTCAAAATGTGTGAGCGCTTTATAAATGTGCTTGTGTTTCTTTTAAAACTTTTTATTGAAGTGTGACCCACACATTGAAAAGTTCATAAAACACAAATGTGCAGCTTGGTGGGTCATCATAATCTCCCGTGTAGTGATCACCCAGATCACAGTTTCAGACGTCAAACCCCTGGCTTGTGGCACTCTGCACACCTCTGCACATTGCGGCCAACTCCCTGCTCCCAAGAGGCAACCACTAGTTTGAATTGAAGCTTTGTTGTTGTTTTTTTTCCAGTCTTCTCTATTTTTGAACCATGTGTAAATAGAATCCTCTGGTGCGCTTCGCTATCTTATCATTCAACCTTGTGTTCATGTAGCTGAATTCTATTCATTTTCTAAAAAATAATGATGGTTATTTAATTTTATGAATATA
>RCUC01114679.1:0-10505 GCA_003697995.1 Taxidea taxus jeffersonii | reverse complement strand
TCTTAGACTTGAGTTACTATCTGTGATGCTGGGGAAACTATTAACTTCTTTGTGCTTCAGTTTTCTTACTTGCAAATGAGGAATAAACATAGTGCCTACCATGTGGGTTAAATAATTTCTTATTTATAAAAGACAGAATTGTTTCTGATATACAGCATCATGTAAGTATTTATTAAATAAATACTTTTTAATTTAATGAAAAAGAGCCAAATAAAACACAAAATTATATATAAGTATAGACAGATATCTAATAATTGGGAAATCAAATATTTGCAAGATTGGTGGTTATGAAGATCTCCTATTAGAAACTGTCATGGTAAGGTTTATGCACAGTGTCTGGACCACATTAAGTGCTGGTGAATGTCACCTCAAAAGACAACAGCGGCCAAAAATTGTTTATCATTCCAATATATTCTGCTTCATTCTTTTTCTTTAGCCTGATTTACTCCTAATTTACATATCTGAAATTTATGTAATCTCAGATATGTATCCCATGTAATCTTACCTATATCTTCAAAACTGAAGTGGAACAGAATTTGCCACCCCAAAATATGCCTCTTTGGCATAAGGATTATTTTAGGCTGATTATATTTAAGAAACAGAAGAAGCTCTGCAAATGAGTACAAGTCACATTTTTGGAAGAGACATTATTTATTTATTTATTTATTTATTTATTTATTTATTAAAGATTTTATTTATTTGTTTGACAGACAGAGATCCCAAGTAGGCAGAGAGGTAGACAGAGGGAGAGAAGGGGAAGCAGGCTCCCTGCTGAGCAGAGAGCCTGATGCCAGGACCCTGAGATCATGACCTGAGCTGAAGACAGTGGCTTAACCCACTGAACCACCCAGGAGCCCTGAGACATTTATTTTTGTAAGCAAAATCTCCGTTTATAAGGCTATCTCCCTCTCTGTACCAGGAAGAGGATGACTAAAATCTCTACAAATTCTTATTAATGGAGAAGGTTAGGACTTAAATTTGCATAACAACCATACTCTAAGTTTACTGTGCTATGCCTAATAACCTCTCATAACTGGCTCTCCACTCCTCAACTTCTTATGTCTACAAAACCATGTGGTCTTACTCCTTTTATAATCCATGAACTTACAAGCTTCTATTCTTCCCACACAAGTGGAAATTCCAATGACAAAGAACTTGTACCAGAAGAGCGCATTCTATTTTCTAACAGAGCTAATCATTAGATAATGTTTTCTTTGTTGAAGTAGAACTAATATCTCTATTACTTCCATCTGCCAAGATTAGTTATGTCTTCTGGTGGTGCATACATTTCTAATTGTCCTTTCATGGTTAAGAAAAAAAATACCGTAGCCTATCTAGTGGTTGTCTTCTTATTGAAGATAACTGTTCTGTCTTAGATAGGATATTTTCCCCTAACCCTACTGGTAGCTTCTCCTCTGGGTACATTATTTAGCCAGATACTTTACATGTGATATTCCAAAACAGAGCACTTTATTTTGCAGTTGTCTGCACAGGTACAATGGATTGGACAATCTCTTTCCTTATTTAAACACTATTACTCAATAGATACATGTATTCCAGACACTCTATTTAGGCATAGAAGATCCAATGCTGATCACAAAAGTAAACATGGCTCTGTCTCCATAGAGCTTAAAGTCTAATGGGGGAAATCAAGTAAAGGAGGGAAATTTTCAATGCAGTGTGATCAGGACAGAATTACTAAATACTAAATATGGAGTGCAGCAGGAATTCATAAAGATAACAAACTTGATCTTGGGGTCTCTAGGGTGAAACCTGAAGAATCAAGCCAAGAATGGATTTCCACCACTGAAGTAAGAAAGCACATTGCCTTTGAGAAACGAAGCAAAACTATTTATGACTGGATTTCAGAGTGCAAGCTAGATGAATGGTGAAAAATAAAGCTGGAGAAGTAATAAAACCCAAATTATGTAATACCTATTAACCATTTTCTGAGTATAATAGCTCTGTTAATGTGAACTACAATCAATTTCTTGGTGGCCAGGTTACACTCTTGACACTGCTGATTCTAGGTTTACCTCCAATAAAAGGACTCAGTGGTTTTCATTGGTACTTTTATATATGTTTATTTAAAATGTAATGGAAAATTATTTCAATTCTAATATATTAGATTTGTTCCTTCATCTCCCTCATTCAAAATTTCTCTGGAACCTGATATGTCACTATACATGTTTTTCTCACCATCCTCTCATTTAAATTTCCCATTTGGTTCACAAAAATATAGCTGACTTTGTTAATTCCTTTGAGAAACTGAATTTGAGAAACAGCATGTCTGTCTAATAATCAAACTTGGTTCAGAGATATTTAAGAAGATATTTTATGTAGTCCTAAATATAACACAGCTTTCAGCTCCTTATAAACATTAGCCTTGAGGTTCAATGTTTTAGAAATCTAAAGATAACTTTCTGAAAACAAATAATTTAATTCTATTCCTCTACTCCAGTGGTGCTCATCCAAAAGAGAAAATTTATTCAGCCTTTATGGGAAAGTACTCTCATCAATACCCTTCAGCATGCATGTTGAGTTACATACTCTCTATACTCAGATACATTTTAAAAATTTCTTTAATTAGTTTTTTGCCCTGAAAGATGGCTCATTGTTCTGTACCCTGTGATGAAGGGTCATCTAGATGAAGACTATGAGAGCAAACATGAATAAGTTCTTGAATTTCAAAGGAAAATTTCTCTTTCTCCCAGAAGGAGAGCCCATTGTTTTAGAGTTATTTCTACATGTGCTTTATGGCATATCACCTTTTCCCCTTCATTGCCTGATATTTACTGCTTTTTTTATTCTTAGTAGAAACTTTATCATGCAATTTTTGAGATTATTATAGTCCTATGAAATTTTATAATTTATACTCCCAGGAAAGAACATTTTCATATCTAAACCTTACAACAAACCTATAATTTACTGATGAAAATAAATATGTTCACATTTTTACTTGAAGTAAACCACATGTATGAAAACTACATATATGAGAAGGAAGGTAAAACTCTGCAAAAGCATCATACATTGACCCGTTTTTTAAGTTTCTTTAATGTATCTGAGGATAACGCAATTTCTAATGGAATAATTTCTAAGAATGTACTGATCATATAACATAGGATACAGTAAAATAATTCAAAACATCATTAGATCAATGTTAGTGAAATAAAAAAAATACTAAGGTCATGGGAATGAGTTAGTTATGAAAAAAATACCTCATGAAAGATCCTTTCATATTTTAATGTAAAAACAAAGGAAAGAAGTTAATTGAATGTCAGGAAAGTGACAAGTTTCTGTCTTAACCTTGAAACTTGTGGGAACGTGGAATGCCAGATTTGTGCCATATGTTACAGCTCCTGACAGTGTTATGTGTCTTTACCACAACACCATCTGTGCTGCTATACCTGAATAGGGACAGTGGCTAGAAATGGAGAAGAATAATGCACTCTTGCAACATGTTTTTTTTTCCCTTGAGCTCACACAGCTGGTGATAGATGCTTACCTCAATCTGAAAAGCACTACTTAAGTCTCGAATGACAACACGTCAGAATATATTTGACCTCTTCTTATTGACTACTTATTTCCTACAAGTGTGAAAATTATTTCCGCCTTAAAAAATTAGAAAGCAAATTGACATCTAAAACACTGATATCATACCTTCAGAGTTTTTTCACTTTATTTTTGTAATAATCCTTACAGGTGTAAAAAACAGAAATAATGTTTATATAATGATAGAAAAATTAAAAGTAGGTAGTAAAAAGTTGATTCCATTGGCTCTGGAGTTATCATAAAATCACCTACATATATAAATTTCAATACTCACTTTATTGTTTATTACTATTGAATGTGGATTTAATCCTTGATTTTTTGATGATCATTTTTTTTTTTCAATAAGATGGATCACATCATCTACCAGCCCAGAGTTGCTGTAAGGTTAGAGTTAATATATATTAAGGGCTTAACACATTGTCAAGTTCAAAGTAGGCAATTGCCAATTATCGCAGTCATCCTAAAAATGTTCTGTCATATTTTTCAGTCTTCTAAGAGTAATATCCTATTATTCCTGCTTTAACTTCACTACATATGCTATATAGCATGTGTGGCCAATGACCTAAGAGATGAGCGAATATTTCAAATGTTCTCTCTAAGGAACACATATTCACATTTATGGAAGAAAGCTGATTATATTTTATAAATTGTCCAATATGTCACTGTTGGTTATATTCTATAACGTATCAAATATCCCCAGAGAAAATAAAGAAACTTAGATCCTCAGTTCTAACATTCTTAGACATTAAACAAAGATAAAAGTAAATACTTCCTACAAGAGGACATGAGATAAGTATGTAGGAAAGAATAAGGGAAGCTAGGTGAGTAGGCAGATAAAGTGAGTAGGATGGAATAAAGGAGTGAGAAGAGAAGGGAAAAAGGGAGTGTATTTATAATATAAACAGGCCATAAATATGCCGCCGAGGGATAACATGAACTTGCTTATCAGATCATCTTAAAACATACTCAAAAGCATAGAGCTTTTTCACCCTCTAGTTGAGTAACAAAAAACTTTGACACCTGATAAAATAATTTTAGGCATTAACAAACAAGTAGGGATATAATTTTTTCCCCAGCCGATGAAAACCTATGGCCAATGACACTGGAAACATAAGACTTTATCCACTCACCAATGCCTACATATCAGGATTAGCAGGAAGGTCACTGTGTTCTATTAAAGCTGAGTGTGGGCCCATTCTTCCTACATTATGCCTCTATTCCTCTTTTTAATTCCATGAGCACAAAATAGGGTACTCTGATAATCACTTTTCTTTTAAACAATCTCCCCTTCCAATCCCTTTAGCCTTAAAGGCATGCATCTTATGTTTTCAGTCAGGTAACACTTCTATTTACTAATCTGTGATATTTTTATGCCACAATCATAATTTTGTTTCTTGAAACACAACTTTATGTCACTTCTAACTTATTTTTATGTGAAATAATAATTATCTGACATACATAGTATCAAGGCACATATTATAATAGAATCTGAAGACTCTGCAATAATCTGATTAACACAAGTGATATTATCAATGCCCCCAAAAGGTTCATTTTGCCCAAGGTCAACAGAGAAATTTAAAACTGAAATTAGAACTCTGTCAAGTGTGTATCATGCCATGTATATGATGATAAAAGAAATAACAGCTATTAGTACTTTATCAAACAACTATTTGCTTAGCAATGTAGTAGTAATTGTACATGAGTTATTTCTACTCTGGATAACAATTATAAAATTTGTGGAGATTAATACTCCAATTTTATAGATGAGGAAATAGATTCAATTTTTGAGAATTTCCCTGAGGTCACACTAATAGTAAGTGACAGAGCTATCGCTCTAAACAAGGTTTGTATGGCAAGAAGTCTTCTTTACAGAAACCTTTAGGTGTAGATATCAAGCAAGGTCATGACTGGTACACTAATAAACTAATAACAAAAAACCTAATACCAACATACCAAGAAAGATATTATGTTAATCTCCCTTAAATTAAGAAAAATAATAATAGAAGGCAGAAAGTCAATAATACTCTTTTCAACTTAAAACAAGAAGTCAATAACAATCTTCTGAATTTTTAAATGAAAGATTTTTGGCATGATTATATAAAAGCCTCTTTAGAAGCATTAAGATTCATCCAATTAAATTCATAATAGGATGCTATCCTTATAAAGTTATTCTAGGTGATACACACATAGATCAGATGTAATAAAAAGCATTTCAGAGTCCCTTTAAGAGCCAAGAATTCATCTGTTAATAATGGTTTTGATTGAAGCTATTACATTTACATGTGTACACATACATTTAAAGATTAAATGTGAATTTTTATATTAGATATTTATTATGTATTAGCAAATGAAAACACTTACATTCAGTTGTTTTGTAGGCAAGCCTTTTCTGAACTAAGCAGATTTCTGCTTATTTAAATCCTTCTCTCCCCTTGACTATGAATCCCACTGGCTCTTGCCAGAAAACAGTATTAGACTGAATAGGTATATGTGCTTGATGTAATTTCTATCCCTGTAAAAAGCAGTTATTGCACATCTGAAATTGCTACTTTTCCTCTCTAATATTACTGTCATTTTATGGTGTGCTGTATAATTAAGTTTACTGAAACACAGAGGTATTTGGTGGTGTTTCCATTTCCTACCTATGGCTTATTTTTACTCCATATGATAAATTAACAGGCTGAAAAATATAATTTTAAATCCCACCTATTTTTAGTGAGCCTTTCCCCCTCTGGAGCTTTATTATTCTTTAATAGTAAATGTTAAAGAATATGGTACCTACATGTTATATTAACCCAGATATTATAATGTAGCTATTCTGTTTCTAGTTTTTAAACCTTAAAAAAAAAAAGCAAATTAAACAAATATTTTAGAAAATTCCATTAGAAAAAGAAAATGATCAGAAAAATAATATTGAAATCCTAGGTATAAATTATAATCATCACAGACTGCCACAATACCATGATTATAGAGAACCTCTGATAATACTGCAGGGACTGCAAGGAATTAAAGAAAGCTATTCAGAGAAAGCTAGAATAAAAGAGAGTGTACTTGATATAACCTTGCAATTTAGGACAGAATGATGCCATAACATCATGTTTTGTCTTCTAGTTTTCCTATATACTTCAATCTTATCGGGTTTTTTATTTATGTGTTTTTTGTTGTTTATCTCATTCTTGGCTGACTAGGAATTTGATTTTGGATGAGATCTGTGGGCATCTTAAATTCCTTCCCATGTATATATCTTTTTTCTCTCCACAAATTAAAAAAAAAAAAATACACACGAACCCTTGAAGAACTAGAGGTAGAAGTAACTGAAAGATATTCCTTAGTTAGATTTTGTGCAGTTATGGTGATGATAATTCTACTTAGATGCCTGATGCTTCTACTGCTTTATCATAGCCTCCTCCTAAGTAGCCCAACGAGACAAACCGCCGAATTCCAGTGGGACTCTGAATGGCCTCTTGGCTATAGATGAAAAATCTGTAAGTGAGTGATTTGGCCAAGACTAAAGTGATGTTCAGGATCATGGCAGAATCTTGAAACTAACTTTCTTGATTTTCTGTGCAAGAATAATATTCCATTGCTCTTTCTAATAGTAATCAATTACAGGTAACATCAGGAATACCTAGTGAATTCATTGATTAATAATGTCTGTTATAGCTGAGGAAACAAGAAACGATATCAAGCCTGACATTTTTGTATTTCCAACCAAATTGTTTTCCCCTGTGCTTCACAAAATGTTCTTCTTTCATACTTCTAATTTGAAAGGAAGATATGTATATCCCGTATACTGGAGTATGGTCCAAAAATTCGAAACTTTTTAATATCTCTTATTTTGTCTTTAAAAAAAAAAAAAGTAAAATTTGGATTTGACTCCAAAAAATAACATTGATACTTTATTTGAAAAAAGTTTTGCCTTCTGACTTAACTTAATTGACTGAGCTAGGTAAATTACATACATGCCATTAGGGGAATTAATAAGAGCTTTTGAAGAGCTGTACAAGTTCATGAGTGTGAATAACTTGTTTGGGAATATTGCCATCATAAAACCATAAATGCTGTTTTTTAAAAAAGTAATTGGGAAAAACATGTAAATTTATACCAATAAATTTAACAATCTAGATGAAATCAGTGAAATGAAGCTAACATATTTTTAAGAATGTATCAGTCACCTAAACTAACTTAGAAAGAAATAGAAAATGGGTACACACCATAAATGGCATGAAGGCCAGATATAGTAGAGGTGAGAATTTTAATATTTCTGTTATTAAACTGGAATATAAAATAACAGAAAAGTCTGTATTTGTTTTAGAAAAAAAGGTTCAGAGAAAATGCATATGAGCATATAAACACACATGTGAAGATATAAATTACATATACATGTATCAGTAAGGTTTGTATCATAGAATATTAAATTAATAAGACATAAATATAAATTAGAGATTATTCTAGGAATTAAGGGATGAATCAGTACCTGGAACTTGATTAACAGAATTTGCTCTGTTAAGAGAATAAAAGGGGAAAAATAACCTTACAGTGATTTCATTTGATGCATAAAAAACACAAACACATTAATATTGAAGAGCTATTCTTGATTTTTGACATTGAATAAGTTTAAAATAGAAGGGATATTTCTTAATTCATGTTAAATATCATCTATTGGAAATCTACAGCAATACACAGAATGATTCATTCCCAAGGGAATTTCTATTAAAATTTCTTACAAGGACATTAGTTCCCAATCAAATTTACTTCATATAGCTTTTCTAATGTATTAAATTTAGAATTAAAAGTATAAGTACTAGAAAAAAATGTTATTAATTGCTAACAACATTATTATCTACCCAAATTTAAGAGAAAGAGAAAATGAGATTTTTAAAAAATGAGTAAATAGCAGAGTATTTACTAGGTACAAATAAATGAAGGCAAGGTTAAATGTATGATGTTTATTATATTATTCACTGCAAGTCCAAAAAAATGGAAAAAATGCTCCATAAGGAAATAATGAAATTATTTTGTTATACCATGCCATGGAATATTATGGAAACTTTAAAAGAATACAATAAATCTGCATATACAACATGAAACTTTGTCCAAATGTATGTGTATGTCTGTGTCTATAGATGTATGTGGGTGAGTAGGAATGTATATAAAAACTTATGTGTAGGTATGTGTGGTTATTGCCTTATATATGTCTTCACTTGCTTTTTGAAAATGGGTTCTTCAGGTTGCAACATCATGATGATTTACTACTTTCCACTATATGGTACTCCAAAAATACCACCCCAAATTTAATTTCAAAGTTACTTAGGCTCTCTGAACATAACCCTTTTTCTGGAAAAGCCCCACATTGAGACCCAGACTGGTGGAATCTACTGCTTAGGCACAAAGAATAAGCATTTTTTCTATTGCCTACCAGAGGTCTACGTACTGCTATTACTATTTATCCCCTTCTGCTGAATAATTCACTTTTACCTCTTGAGATGCACAATGCACAATGCACAATGCACAATGCACTACAAAGCTCAGTTGGAGTCTGTTTTCCCTTCCAACTTTCTATTTTTAATATTTAAGTTCCTTCATGATATATAGCATTCATAAAACAAATGATATTTGTTAATTCCTCTGAGAATTTATTCATGATCTTTCTATACTCTCCTCCCCCAATTTTATTCTCCTTGCCTTTTTTTTTTTTTTAATTTGTTCTAACACTGGTCTTTGCTTAGGGAACATTTCAAGTGAAATCTCCTTTCTGCAGATTTCTGAATCCTCCTCAATTCAGGATAAATGCCATTCTGTCTAGTCCTGGTAATTTGCTTATATTGGTGGTGAAGCACTTAAAATATTGGATTGCACTGTATTAGATGTGCATCTACTTCTCCCTCAAATTGCAAACTTAATTTTATTTCTGATTTTGCTCTGCCCTTAGTAAGTGCCTGAAGCATAGTGGGAGCTAACCTACAATTTTGTAATGTGTCAATACTTAAACATATAGTTCATGATATATTCCAATATTGACCTAACAGAGCAAAATTATCACCTACTTAAGATTTATCATTCACTACTAAATGTAGGTCAAAGTGTCACATTTACCAGTAAATTATCACATAACTGGCAACACTATAGTGAACTTCAACAGCATCACATTCTACATGGTACTAATATGAAAGCTCACTCTTCTAAAATAAATCTCAATTATCTAGGCTTTTACCTACATATTCCTCAGTGCTCCCCTAATCATTTTATATTATAGCAGCAAAATTGTCACTAATGCACTTAGCTAAAACAGGATCCTAGAAAAAAACCCTAACGTGCTATCTTAAAAGCATCATTCACCATTTGCATTCAAACCAGCTTCTCCTTCTGCATTCCTCTTCTTACTGATTTTTCCCCTTAAAACCATAATTATCTTTGCTGTCATTCTCATTCTCTCTCCCTCTCTCTCCCACCCTCCATCCAGTCTGGTATCATCTATCTCTCTCTTTCAACCTTTCTTGCCTATACATCCAGTCTGGGAGGGACCATGTCAAGATGATCTTGCTTCCATTAAGAACTTAATGGAACTTTCTTTTTATCACCACTGACACACCCATTTACTTAATCTTCCAGAACTATTCTTGATTATTCTAATCATTGCTGATTTTTATGCCCTCAGTACTTATTTTTACTTCTCATAATGTATGTATAATTTATTATTGTTAGTTCACCTACTGTATTGTAAACTCCTGGGAGCAAAGTATAAATTTCAATTCATAGTCTATATTCCCCATAGTAACTAGCACATTTCTCTGTACATACTCATTAAGGTTTTTTGTTTGTTTGTTTGTTTGTTTACTTTTTAAATAAGCTCTATGCCCGACTTAGGGCTTGAACTCAGGGCCCAGAGATCAAGAGTCACAGGCTCCACCAACTGTCCATTAATGTTTTTTTGTTTCTTTGGGTTTTTTTTT
>RCUC01114678.1:0-10613 GCA_003697995.1 Taxidea taxus jeffersonii | reverse complement strand
GGTCGAGGATCACGCCCCACGATGGCCTCAGCAGCAGACCAGGGACGTGCAGGTGTGAGATGAGAAGGAACCCCCACCACGGGCTCAAGGACACCCTGGTTACTGGCTTCTCACTCCCTATCGAGACCCCTGGAGAGAAGCTCTGCCATGCCAGCCACAGTCTGTCCTTTGAGCTGTTATGACCCCTCGACGTCTGTGGCCACCATCACTGGCCCTGACCTGGCAGACAGCGAAAGCGTGCCTCCTGATGTGACCCCCTCCTCGAGTCCATCCAACAGGATGTCGGATCCCTAAGTGCTCGGGGACGGGCCCAGCGATCGGAGCGGTACCCTCTCCTTCGGTTCAAGGGTGTGTGCGTTGCTGGGGGCTGGGCACCCAACGCGGTCCATCAACTACCCCATTGCACACAGGGTCAGTGGGACAGCCCGTCCTTACAAGTGGGTTCCCTGTCCCCATGTACCTCAGCTCCATGCTGCCCAGCAGTCCATGCGGTCCTGACGATGCGGAAGGGAGCACAAAGATGCGCCCCTGCGGGAGCCGGACCCACAACCCCTTCGCCAGCGTCCCACCAGCCCTGCTCCTTCTTGCTGGGCACCTGCCATCGCTCATGCAGGCTGACTCTGCATCCCGCTCTGTCAGAGGCCCCGTGGACAGGTCATTAGCCAGGAGGCTGCCGCCACCTGCTGCTCAGGGAAGCAGAGGAGCCCACGGAAAGGCAGACACAGGCCGCTGGGGACATGAGACCACGGGCTTTCTGCAGCAGAGAGGGCCGAGAGGACAGGCTGGGGTGCAAGTGCCCCAGCCACGGCACAACTGGGGATTCTGGACAGTGCTGTACCGCACAGGGCACACCGGACAGGCCCAGCCACCAAGCGCCACAGCGAAGCTGCCTTCCTCTGCGGCCTCCGCGTCTGGCCGGGAACTCGCCAGCCTCCGGCTGCAGCAGTCTACAAGTGACCATGCACGGAAGCCAGCGCCCCGCGAGGACAGTTGTGCTGCGGCTGGAGACCCGCAGAAGAGACCAAGCTGCAGGCCAACCAGAGAGCCAGCACGGGAGAGCCGTGGACACCCGAGCCGACAGAGGCCGAGTCCCCGACAAGCTCTGCTGCCCTCTGGCGTCGGTTCTGGGCTTTACCCAGAAGGACGGAGGCCCCAGGGCGCCCACACCTGCCTAGGCCAGGAACGGCCCCTGGGAGGTTTCACGGAGGGTCAGTGTCTGGGAGCCCACGAGCTCTTAGCCCTTCCTCAACACTGCAGAGCGCAGCTCGGACCGGCACCGCCTCACCAGGCAGCGATGAGGCCGACAACCTGTCACCACCATTTAGCTGCGTGTAATTCTTCCCAATTAATTCATCCACGGCAGAGCGGGGACACGGTCCTCCTTCAGCCCCTCCCTGCTCACTCGCGTTCCAAGCCCGGGCGCCCACACAAGGTCAACTGAGTTACCGAGGACGGCAGACGTGCTCTCGTCACCCAACTGTGAGGGGCACCCCTGCCGGCACACGAGCCAGGAGGGCAGGGCAGGGCTGACTGCGAATGAGAACAGCGGGAACCCACACGAACTGCTCCCCACTCCGCCCTGCACACAAGCAGCTCTGACCTCAAGGCCTGGCGAAGGGACCCCGGTTTGAGTGGGCCGGTGTGCCTAGCAGAGATCTGGGCTGGGCTCCTCCTTCCTCCCCTCAGCTCGGCTCCCATGCTGCACACACTGCCTGCTGACCCAACCACACCGACGGCCTCCCGCCTCGGACGGCAGGTGCCCCTGCGGCGTGCACGCTCGGGTGAAAACCCTCAGGAACACAAGGAACAGGACACAAGCAAATCTGAGTCCTCTCCTTCCCTGGGGCCAGGGCCTCATCTGAGATGTGTGACCCCCATGCCACAGAGAAAGAAGGCAGGATGGCAACGGCAGACAGACAACTTAACACAGGAAACAACGTGTTCTGCACTCAAGTCCGCCCTTTTTTAAGAATCTGTTTTTATGGGTGCCTGGGTGGCTCAATGGGTTAAACTTCTGCCTTCGGCTCAGGTCATGATCTCAGAGTCCTAGGATCGAGCCCCGCATTGGGCACTCTGCTCCGCGGGGAGCCTGCTTCCTCCTCTCTCTCTCTGCCTGCCTCTCTGCCTACTTGTGATCTCCGTCTGTCAAATAAATAAATGAAATCTTAAAAAAAAAAGTCTGTGTACAGAAGCTCCTATTTTTCCAAATGTGCTTCGGTCACGTCAGTAAGATGACACTTTGCCCCCACGGAACGTTGGAGAAGCTGTGTTCCCTGACCGTGGGGCACCACGACGGTCCTGCAGCCTGGCCCCCTGGTTCCACCCCCTCTGCCCTGGGCTCAGCAGGGCCCATCTAGTTCGCTGAACCTCCACACAAGCCTTCCTTCTGGGCCAGTCTGGTTTTGAAGAGGAAAGCAACCCATACCCAGACAAGGAGACTCACCGTAATTCACAGTAACTAAAAGTAACACACATCATACCTGAAAAAACAGCAGGCATCCCAGTGAGATCAGCACGGAGGACCAGTGACAAGTGGTTGGCTAAGCCACAGGCGAGCCGCCGTCCATCTCCTGCTTAAACACGGTAAGGGACATCCCTGTAAAACCAGAGCTCCCAGGAGTCACGCTTGCAGCAGGTAAATACAGAACCTGTAGCTAACCCGACGTCATTTTGTCAGGTAGTAAGGGATCCTAAAACAGCATGCGCTCAGTGGCCAACCACACTCTGCGGGTCCACCAGGTGGCCTCGCCCAGGACGTCCTTTAGAGAGAGGACCCGGGAGTCAGGAGCCGCAGGGCTAGTCAGGGTCAGCATGGGATTCCGGCCCCCAGGGCACCCTGCCTCGCACCAACAGTAAAGACACCCAGTACTCAGCCACGCAGGAATATCCAACCCTACCCCTAACAAGGGGCAGAACTAAGCCACAGGCCCCACGATTCTGCAGGCTTAGTGCTAACCCCTATTTACACAATCACAGGAGCAGAGATAAGTCAGACCCTCCCTCTCATCTCACACCATGAAGCTACGTCACTGACCACACCCCGTATCTGATCTCCCCACATCCCTCAAACATGCTTCCGCTACACTCACAGGAAAAATGCGGGGAACTCAGCATGGTTGGAAGGAGTGGAAACTACAGGACTGCCCTCAAAATGCTGGGGCGGGGGGGCCTTCCAGCCACCTGGACTGAGGGCAAACACATCCTCTCACCTCGAGGTGAGTCTAGAAACCAGAAACAACGCGTGCTTCTGAAGACAGAGCTCAGATCACAGTCACCCAGACGGGAGCTGCCCCCACTTCCTCTTCTGAGGGAGACCCAGAGAAGACCCTGGCAAAGGTACTTCAACGCACTTGAGTGACACGGCCGCCAGCAGCCCAAGACGCACTGGGCCCTGCAGGAAAGGCTCCATCTGAGGAGGGATGGCGACCTCAGAGGACACCGAGGTCACCCACCCCAAGCGGTCTCCCCCACCCTCCGCGAGCCAGCCCCTCACCCCTCTTGCGGCTCCCTCCAGCACTACAGAGGGAGGGTCACACACAAGGCACAGACCCAGGCGAGCCTCTAATTCCAAACAGGAGCCCCCACGCTGCGGCGGCAGCCGGCGCGAAGGCCCTAACGCCAGGCCACTCAAGGGCCACATGACCTTTGGCCTTGGTCCAGACTCCAACAATGCCAGAGAACTGCACGCCACGGAACGGTGGCAGTTCAGAGACCCTCGGAAACACAGCGGAGGGCAGCCGGGGCGCGGCGTACCTGAGTACTGCACGCAGGTGGCGGCGGCGGGCGGCCCGTGCGCGAGGACAAGCTGCTTGTGGACTCTGGTCGGCGGAGAACGCTGCGAAGGGTGTTCCTTACTTGAAGGAACAGCAGGACAATGAAGATCAGGAGAGTTCCAAGTGAGATAAGAAACAAAACGAGGGGCTAGAAATGGTGGCTTCTCCCGCTTACCCATGCAACCTCATCCTCTCCCACTGAATGCCCATAAACGCGTGCGAATCCACAAAACAGCTCCGTAATACGCACTTACACGCCAGGGAGCCAGAACGCACCCATTCTAAGGACAAACCAGCAAGGGCTTCTCACGGGAGACGTGCACTGAGGCGACTGTGCAAGCACTCGGCGAGACACACACACTCCCCTCCCGGTTTCCTACTCTCTGTATGTCATGAGTGATTGCTCACGTCCTCTGCGCACGGCCTGCATCTGCCATGAAAATAACCACATTCCCAGTCTGTGGAAGAGACCACGAATGGCTCAGGGAAAAGGACCGACGGCCAGGACACGCGCAGGGGCAGCCTGGGTGGCGTGGGTCCCACCGGACCGGGGAGCAGGCAGCGGGGCCCTGAAGGCACTTGGAGCTTGAGGCAAAGTCTTCTCAGGGTTCATTTTCAGCAAGTAGTCTGGCGGCCTCTGAGCGGCAGCAAGGCCAGGGGCACTGGAGGCCAGGCTCCTGCCTGACACCCACGTGCCCCCCGCCGGCCCCTCCACCACAGTCCAGAGCCGCCTGTCACACAGTGCTCTATGTGCTTCGGGGAACATGGGAAGGCACCGAGCACACGGCAGAGGTTGTCGTAAAAGCTGGAGGTTGCTGGCGACAAGTCACATTTAGTCACATCTTTGGAGTAAGCCTGGCCGTGCGAGCCCACCCCACAGCCAGGCAGCGCCCACCCTCTGGAGTGAAATTCGGTAGGTGTTCAGAGGAGCCTTTCCCAGAGGAACGCTGGCCTGTACCCAGGACCTTGCGTGGGGTCCTCCCCTCACTGAAACCCCTCAGTGGAATGCCCCACCCCAGCCAGAAACACATCAGAGGCCACTGGTTCCGTCTGGAGAGCTGGGCTCTCGTAGGAAAGTCACCAAGAAGATCGGAGTTGAGCATCGCTCTCGGTGCTGTGTTCCGTCCCTAACCACCGGTCTGGGTATCACAGGGTTTGAGGGCATCTGCTGAGGTCACATCCTTGCCAACAATGCTGAGACAGAAGCAGCAGAGAAGGGCAGGAAGAGCCTCGGGGCACAGGAAACATCACAAAACAGGGTAAAACCAGCATTCTGCCAGTGACCGCCCAAGCACAGATGTGCTGGGGACGAGAGCAAGTGACGTTTCAGCCAGCACCACTCCCCAGAATCTCTGTCCAGATGCGGACACCTCCATGTGTGCGACTGGGAGCATCCTGGGGGTCCCCCCACACCTCCCTGTGCAGGCACATGGGGCCTGGGGACCGGCAGGGCTGGCCGAGGTCCTGCAGATGCAGGGCCCGATGGACAGGATGCAAGTCCAGGCCCTCGCGCTCATCTCGGGCCAACAGCCCTGTAAGCGCTCACGGTCTTCCGTCCAGTTACTACCTAACAGACTTATCCAGAAGGGTCCTTCACCGACCACAATGCTTTCTAAAACAGAATTTTAACCAAGATTAAAACTCCTAAGTTGTTAAGGTGGTAAAGAGAGCAGCCTATCTGAAAAAGGATTAATAAGGAAGAACTGAATGTGACCGAAAGGCCATGGACAGCCAAGTAAGAACATATCCCCAAACGCGTCCTAAGCTGTACATCTGTCGGGAATGGAGTCTCTTGAAGTACTCAAAAGGCCTCCCCAAATTACGCCGCATTTACTATGGGAAAACTAGCTGCGCACCACCTGTGACCGTCGCTCCGGGGTAAAGCGGGTAAAGCGCGGCCGCCGCTGCTCCTGGTGTTGGTCTTTGGCAAGAACATAGTTGCGCTGTGGAAAGAAACCATGTTACTCTCAAAGATTACAGTTGAAGCTTCTTAAGAGACCTGTATTTTGCAGCAAAATGTACGTGCATATTTAAACATATTATCGCTTTCTGTGTCCCACGCTAGAAATACACCGAACATTCAATTACTTTAACCGTAACAACTACCCTTCCGCTTAGACACCTGGGCAAGCATCCTGGAGACACGGTCTCCTTCCAGGGGATGGAGCTACAGACTCACATCAGAAACCGCGCTGCATTTGTGGACGTTATTTGCGAACCTACTCAGAAACAGAAGTGGCATCACTGGGGAGTCATGCCGAACCCCTTTAATAAAATCGGATCATCGTGTCCTGGCAGTGGCTGAACAGTCGCCTGGTCCTGGCCTGTTACTCAGATGAAGAAACCAGACCCCAGAGGTGCTGGGACACAGGGTGCCGAGCCTCAGGGTCGCACGGGGCACGGCCACAGCCCCACCCCACGCCCACATCCAAGCTGCGCGGGGCGAGGAGCAAGAAGCACACTCTGCATCAGGCTGTGCCCAGAGCCATCAAGATGGGGGGCGCAGGAGAGGGTGGCCTGGCCCCAGGCCTCCGCCGCAGGCTCTGCATCACAGGAGCCGCAGGTCCCCTGGGGCTGAGGGGCTGGGCACAGAGGAGGGAGGACACCAGCCCCAGGAGGATGGGAGAAGAGGGCTCCGGCACCCTGAACCCTGCGTCCGCGTCCCAGCACGAGCAGCCTCTGAGCCATTTACTCACCGCGGTGTGGACGCATACCCAGACGACCTCACTTTGCTGTGGAAGACCAGGGGCCGGTCCTGAACGGCGCTCTGCACCGCTGTAAAGCAAGTGTCAGAGGTAGGGCCACTGAACGTGACCAGAACGAAGTGCCTTGAAAACAGAAAGCTCACACGCACGGAACGAGGCTATGCCCTAAAAACTTCAGAGGTTTCATACTTGACGCAAACCCACCACTACCAGCAGAGAAGGTTACATCAAGGGCATTAAAAGCGTAAGAAAACAAGAACATGCTTTTCTCATCCCTCAAATGATACTGAATGTATGTTCACTGTCACATATTCCAAACACTCTGGATGAACATGTTAGCTGGCGCTGTAACCACACAGGCCCGCGTGTCGCCCGGTCTGATGAAATTCTGTCCACGGGACGAGAAAGACCAACCTTCAGGAGCAGTTCGCTCCAGAAATCTGTGGAAAGCCATCTTTTCTACAAACAAGAGTGGCAATGATCATAGGTGAACTCAGATTTCTCATTTATACTCTTATTTACCATAAGACAGAATTAGAAAGATAAGCCACTAAAACATAATGGCAGTAAAACTTATTAACCTATTTTTACCATTAGTCTCCCACAACACGGCAGGCCCATAAAAACTCTGACACTGGGACGCCTGGGTGGCTCAGTTGGTTAAGCGGCTGCCTTCGGCTCAGGTCATGATCCCGGCGTCCTGGGATCGAGTCCCACATCGGGCACCTTGCTCGGCAGGGAGCCTGCTTCTCCCTCTGCCTCTGCCTACCACTCTGTCTGCCTGTGCTCGCTCTCTCTCTCTCTCTCTCTCTGACAAATAAAAATAAAAAATAAATAAAAAAAAAAAACTCTGACACTGTGTGAACTTACCACAAATATTTATAAATCTCAAAAATTCTCTCAGATGAGATAAAATTCTGCCAGAATTCTTTATTTTTACATACGTTTAATACTTGGTATCCAAAAGGAGTATTCCGTACAAGAGTAGAAAAATAACTTTAGAAAAATGGATAATTGAGTAACTGAGTTATTTTTAAAATAGTTCTCTTTAAAAAAAAAACAAACAGATTTAGTTCTGTTTCTGGCACTATTTCAAACCTGATAACCTGGACCATATTCCCTTCAAAAACCACGTGAAGCTAAGGAGCAAAGCAGTAACATAACATGTATGTGACCAGGAAGTGGGGACACATTCCGGCTTACACAAGGCAGAGCCCTGCCCCGCCCCCGGGGGGGGAAAGGCCAGTGCCTCAGGGGACACCTGGAAATAAAACTGCACCCTAGGGGGGGGACCCAGAACACCTCTCCACATCAGTGTCAAGGGAAGGAAAAAAAGCTCCAAGAATAGTAAAGCCAACAGGAAAATATTTTCAGGATCAGATAATAAGCTTACAGAGGCATTAGTATCCTTGATTAGGAGGTCTTGAAATTACTCGAATAAAGCTCATGAATATGTAAATGCATACTATTTTAATAAATGCCCAAAGCATTAAAGTAAAACACAACTTCCACTTTGAGTAACACAAGGACATAGGAATGGATAAATCTTTGAGGAAGCTGCTACTTAAATAAGGAATGGCAGCTGACCTCCTGCTGAGCAGTGCTCTCCCTGGGTTTCCAGACCTGCGGGAGGGAGGGGGAGCACAGAGAGCAGGAAGGGTCAGAAGAGCAGGAGGGGGTGATCCGACCCCCAGGGGACCTGGCGGGCAGGGACCTGTGAGGGTGACCGTCGGGGGCTCTGCAAGGTCTTTCTCAAGACAGTCAAGGATGTCAGAAGGTCTCCTGGAGAAGGGAGGGGACGGCTGACACAGGGGCCCACCTGGGCAGGACAGGACCCCCATGAGCAGAGAGCCTGGAGGTCTGAGCAGTGGGGCCCAGCCGGCCCAGACTTCAGCCTCCAGGAGCTGAGTCCCTCACCAGAGACGGAGATAAAAGCAGACCGACTGAGCTATTGCTTAGAGCTACTGTTCTACGGGTTTTTAATTAGGCCAATAAGGGGCTTATTAACAAGACTGATGAGGATGCTGGGTTGGTCACTGAAGGGAAAAACACAATCATTATCAATGATTATTACAATGGAAACAAATGGGATGTAATGAATTCTATCATCTTAAAACAGAAGTTAATTTTAAAATCATTTCTTTGTAGAAAGGAACATGCAAATTTGTTTTATGCTTGTAATAAAACAATGAGAAAAATTTTGGAGACAATGGGAAATAATTATATGGGCTGGTTAACACCAGACAGCAGAGAATCAGCACTTGTTTCCACGTAAGGGCATCATGACAAGGTTAGCAAATGTCCATGTGTCTTAGAAATGCATGCTGAAGTACCCAGGGAAACAGCATGATGCCTGTGATGGGCCTGAAAACTCTTCAGCCAAGAGGGGCAAGGAAAGACTGCTCCCATGATAAATGACTGAGCAGCCCCAGGTACCACGCAAGCCATCAGCGCTTTTAAATGTTTCTGAAGTCCTAAGAATTCCACCCAATTCAAGAAAAGAAACATCTAGCACGTCCCCTACCAAAGACAGCATATAAAGCCCACGTGAGAGGCAGAGAAATGAAGGAACACCAGAAGGGAGGAAACCCGGAACTTTCTTGCTGCCCAACATGAATTTACAAAGCAAGAGAAAGGTGCCAACGAGCGCAGGGCCGGAGAGCACCCCGAGCTCCGAGTGCAGTGCCCGAGTATACTACCCGAACTGGATGGCGCCTGCAGAGCTCGCTGCACCCTGTCCTCAGCAGGCCTGAAGCGCAGTGGAGACGTGGACAGAACGTGGGCACTAAGGGAGAAACACAAACAGCACCAGGAGAGCAAACTCGCACACCGGGCTCATAGCAAGGACACCTGCATTTCAGGTCACAAGCAACTAGTAACTCACATACATATGGGTGTGCAAGGTTTGCAACCCATCAAGCTTATTCTTACCCTTCTAAAGAATACTTTTTAGTATTTTTAATAAAAGTGCTCTTTCCTAATTTACCCCCCACCCTGGATTACAGTAAGATACACCATACATCATTTAGTCTTACACAAGACAGAAGTACGCCACGAGTAATCACCTCTTTCACACAAGGTTAGCACACCTGGAGTTTACTAAGATTTACTTTTCTTTTTTAAGATGAAAAGGGACGGGAACTCTAGGAGCCGGTGCAGTGGCACACGTAGAGCCTACGCAGGAAGACCGTACCGAGGCAGCACGGACAGACCCCTTCCCGCGGCGTGCCTCCGCTGCGACGTCACCAGAGCGGCCACGTGGATTTCCAGCAAGGCGATCTTATGGCCAAACAAGGACGTGAGTAAGCAGACGGCCTGCACGGGACAGCCAACAAGGAGCACACATTCGCGATGCCCCTCGTGAGCACAGCTGTGATGACGTCAGCAGTTACCGTCCGCCGCACGTGGCCCTGTGTGCGTCCTAAACCTGCCGCCTATGAGACCGCGGCCCGCCAGCCAGCCCTACAGTCCTCTGTGGGTCCGAGTGAGCATGCAGCTAAGCATGGAGACATGCGTCGGGCAGGACTCACCTTGTCACCCCCAGCTCTGCTCTTCACTGCACATGACCCGGCAACCTGAATGCTGAGGCTTCTGAAGTCTTCGTTCCCAGCAAAGAGAAACAGATGAGCAACACTGGCGGTAAATGGGGGACCTACCCCTTGCTGACGCAGCTGTGCTCAGAGGCCTATGCTGGGGCTGCTGGGGCGTGAGGAGCAAGGCACTTACTAGAGCCCTGCCCCCCACCGGCCCCGAGCAGCCAGGGTCATGGGGACACAGGCGTCCACAGAGACCACAGACGCTGCACACACTGTAGCCACAGGGAGCTGGGAAGAACACGGTTCCTGGAGCAGGTTCAGGTGAACCTTCCAGAGCTAGCAGGAGGAGAGACAGGAGCTCAGGCCAGCAGAGGTTTGGAGGGTTCTAGCAAAGTCCTGAAGGTTAGGAAAGGCACAGTGACTTCCCACCAGGAGGGAGGCATGGGCTGGCCCAAGCGAAGAACTCAGACTCTGTCCTCAAAGCATGGGGGCCTTAAAAGAGAAGGAAGAGAGCTTGCATCCACAGGTGACCTTGGCTGTGGGCACACAGGGAGGGCAGAGGGATGACTCCGCGTATGGTGGTCACAGAACCTGAGGGC